>VWZS01007832.1:517194-568108 GCA_013397075.1 Rhabdornis inornatus
CGCCCGCAGCCCTGCCCGGGCAGGGCCCCGCAGCGGGACTCGCGCTCGGCCCACACAACAAAGGGGTGATACGCACCGGCGGGGACGCGGCCGGCGAGGCGGGCGCTACGCGGGTTCGGGAGCCCCGGCGCGGCAGAACGCCATCCCACCGCAGCCACTCACCTGGGAGAAGCTCCGCCGCTCGGTGCGCGGGGTGCGCGCCTCTCGCTCTCCCGCTCTCTTCCCTCCGCGGTGCGGGCGGCGCGCGCCGGGCCGGCCCTTCCCGGCGCTCCCCGGAGCCGNCTCCCCGCAGGGCGGGCGGCGGGATCGCGGATCTCTCTGCGGGACCCGCGCCTGCCCTCGGACTGGGAAAAGTTCTGAACGGCCCACGTTCCTCAGCGACGGAAAGTTCCAGTCCGCCTTGGGTCATTTTTCAGTGATGACTTTATCGGTCGGGGGAGAAACAAAGTTGCCCACCTTAAGAACCTACAGATTAAGGTCAGATTAAAAACATCAATAAAACAACAATAGAATTTGAGGTATAAACAGCTGCCATCTACGAAAAAAGAAAAAAAAAAAAAAGCGATCCACTTCTAAAAGACGAGACATTTTAAAGAAGCAACGTTCAACTTTTAAGTTCTTAAAGTACTCGATAAATTTAAATTCAAGTAAAGCAGGCAACAAGGATGGCGGAATTAAATTAAAATCAAGGGGAAGTGTCAGCTATTGACACAAGAATTAAAATTAAAAATCCTTTTTTTTAAATACAAATCATCTCGCCTTGCCTGAAACAACCCATAGAGGTTATTTGTAGAAAATTAAAAGCTGTGTTTCCCTACACCAGCCCTTCACACTACACACACGATATCCTCCTATTTTTTTTTCCTTCTTTCTTTGGCTTAGTCTCAGACTCAAGCAGGGTTAAAGTACACGGCAAGAGCCCAAGAACTGTTCCCTACAAACCATAGCACATAAAGTTAAACCACACTGCAATGAAGAACATCCGAGTGATTTCAGTATGAGTTGCTAAAAACATACTTGCAGAATTCAAGAATATGTACAGCTTGTTAACCTTATTAAATACTACATATAAGCATTTTAAAAATCAACAATATTTCTAAATGAACTCGATCTATGCATAGAGAAATATGCACAAGCAGAAAGATGCCATTGTCTTCCGTTTCCTCTTCAGCCACTGGCTGCGATTTTAATTGTGCTGGAGGATCTTCATTAGTATTAACACATGGGGAGATTTCACAAAGCTGCTTCATTAGGAAAAAAAAAGCCTGGCAGACTAGCTCTTTTTGCATGCAAGGAGAATGTCAGCCTTACCTCGGTCATTTGTAACATAATAAGTGCAAGCACAATGATTGCAGTGCAGGAGCATTGGGGGAAGGGTAAAAACACTGCCTAATATGGATATGAGAAAAGAAAGCTTCTCATTACACAGTAAAATTTATGCTAAAAATTAGTGAAGATGATGTCTCGTGAGACTCATGCTAAATACATTAATGTGCTGATATGTTTTTAAGTATTATTTTTGTACCAGGCTATTTCATTCCAAGGATTCTCATCCAGCAGCAAAGGTTTCCTAGCATTTATTGATTTTTTTTTTGGTCCACCACATTCCCGGAATACAGATTTTAATCATTTCACTACACCACACTCAGTAATTTCATTAAAAAATGGAAGCTTCCATCCCCAGAAAGGCATTTAATTTCAATGACACACAATTTCTTTTAGCAGCAAACTGTCTCAACAGTAAAAGCTGGCCTAAGGTTCAAATGCATAATTTAGTCCCAAATTCTCCATGCTCTGCATTCCTTTGAAGCTATAATTTGACTAACTACCTAATAACTGTAATAAGGACAATGATTTCCTTATAATATGGTATTAAACCACATTTAATTAACTCAGAGGCTGAGCTCTGTACATGTTTGATTGGGTCAGTACCTCTCTAACCTCCAAATTTACTAATAATGGTCTAAAAAAAGAGTGTGGGGTAAGAACTAGTATAGATACAATAAACAGCTGCTTTGCTCAGTGTTTTTCCTGAAAAGCCCACACATTTTGCAATGCAACAACACTGTCACTCGTGAGATAACAGAATTTTATAAGGGGAAAGAAACAATGGATTTAGATAATTCACTATCAAATTTACTGGACTTTTGGTGCATATTTAATATCGCTGCTTGTAACATTTAAAATAAATTATAATAATAGAAATTTTATCATTACAACGTCTCTAACCGTTGTAAATATATTTTTGTTGTTAGCAAGAGGAATTATAGTATCTTGTGACAAATAAAAATGTGTGCATGTTTGGACAATATTACGTAATCTTTTTTTTCTGTAATGCTCAGCAGGACAGTATTTAATCAACGTGAGCACAGAACCCAACAGGTCCCAACACATACTTCTCTTCACAAAGTTCAGTCAACTATCCAAATTTACACCACTGGGTTATATTTGTCATCAAAATATGAACAATATCTTTCTCATTGTACTGAATATTTATTTGGCTTTTGGTCAACTATTTAATATAGTCGTAGGTAGCTATATAGTATTTTATAGTCTACACCAAAATACATTTTAAAAGTTGCAGTTTTTCCACTAGTCACAAACAAACCAGTTTTACTACTGCAAAACTTACTAAGGTTTTAAAAACTTACAACAATTCCTTTGTTTTAATACGCTTATTCAACAGAAGCTGTTGTTAGTGGATGTTACTGACGCATTTAAAGTGATTAACTATTACATCAGAAAAGTTCCTAGCTTTCAAATTTGGCTGTTCTCCCTCAGGCAGTATGAAAGCTGTAATTCTCAATTTTAAAAAATGCAAATTCAAACTGCAGCACATGTACTACACGAACAGGATTCTTTTTTCTTTTGCTTCCTTTTCATGATGAATTAATTACAAATACAGTTAGCCTTTGCATTCTTTTCAGGCTTCCAGCATAAATACCATTAAGAAAATACACCATGCCAGAGTTTTGTAGATCCCTTAGTATTTTCTGCTGTGCTTTTTGACCCTATCATTATATTTTTTTAACTAGCTGCACGCACCAATGCATTCATAATCTTAACTGCTGAATCGGGAGAAAAAAGAGTAAATAAGCACCGTATTTACAGACATGTAACCTCACATTTGAATAATTACACTGATGTCAGAAGAGCCATTTACATACCATACATAAATGTCTGGAAGGTCAAACCCAAAATTCCTGTGGGACCACAGAGATAGAGTTCACTATGATGATCTCTCCAGAGGCACAAACAGTTTAAGAGGTTTTTCTCTTCTGGACCTCTACTCACAGGCTAGCAGCACAGGTTTACAGCCCTTCATTTGTAGCAATCCAGCTGCTTGTGAGGCTACATTAAAGTTAATACTCACACAACATTTCCAAACTCTGATCTTGTAACAGGATCTGTTCTAGACAGGCCTTTTTATACACCTAAACAAACAAAAAGTCTTTGAAAGTATTTTAAAAGGCTATGCAGTATTCACTAGGGACTAGAAACTATGTTATATACTTCTATTAACAGCTGTCCTGTGCACTGTTTGCAAAGCATGCATTTTATTATCATAAAATATATTCAAACAGATTGGCCACACTGTAAGGACCATCAGAAAGTTACCATCAATGAAAAATAACAAAGTTTTTACAAGCTAGTAGGGCTAGTCCATCCCCTGATGAAAGGCTGAAATAGTTATCATTTAATGAATGCTATTAATAAAAAAAAATTTAAAGGTTGATTTTCATAAAAACATGAATAGATCATTAAATTGTGATGTGCAATCTATTTTCTAAAACGTGTCCAAAAATTTTGCAAAGCCTTTTTGTTGAATTTGCTCTGTGTTTGGGAGGTTTATTGTCATCACAGATACTTGTCAGCATTTGCAGAGGTTATGCTATCACTCTCTGACAGCTATTTATACACTTTAACATGTCTGTGTGCTCCTGGCTTTATGGTCTTATACACGTGGTTTCATTATGCCATCCTACAGCATTCAAATGAGTATCTACTTCACTGCAATGCATGAGGGTTGAGGCACAAAAGGCCAAAGAATCTTTAAAAACATAAATAAGTTCATTAAAAGTATAAAACTAATGTAATAGTTTTGCAGCTGGATCAATATGTTCACCACTAAGTTGCTTTCATTAAGAAATGCTGTGTAATTGTTGAAAATCAGGATGTAGGTAAATTTTGTTATAATGTTTTGCAAAGGTGCTGAACTAAATTAATCCACAGAGCAGCCATAACTGGTTTGCAGAAAATACAAATTTTAAGAACCTAAGAACCAAAATAAGAATTTCTGAAGGATGAGAAAGAATCCAGACTGCAAGAATCTAGACTTCACACATTGTACAAAAGCCTAGAAATCTTCCCTAAGGAGTTTCTGCATTGGCCTATGTTACAGGCAACTTACCAAATACACTTCATAGAAAGTGCACTCTTCTTACAACACATCTCATTGTGAGAGAGGTGAAAGCAGCTATGCGTTACTTCCCTTCAGTCATAAATTGTTAAAGGATACTTCTGCTCATCTTAAAAGATAGAGAAATCTATGATTTGTTCTGCCAATCCCATTCCAGCAGTATCTCATACCCCAACCTTGCCTTCCATAGCTGCTCCAGCATCTTTCATGTCTATGATCAAAAATAGTCTTTTTATTAACCAATTAAATCTCTAAAAGTGAGAAATGCCAGTTCAATCTAAACAATTAATATATTAACCCTTTGAAAGTAGAGAGATAAAAAAACATTCTTCGCTATGTCCCTTCTGTACTGATATTCCTGTTAAATTTTACACTTAAAGTATTTGGCTCTGTCTTGTCTCAGAACCAATGTTGGATTTTAAGTACAAGGGTGCTTTCAACTGCAAGTTGTTTGGGACATATATCCAGGAGGTTACATTTACCCTTGGAATTAATGAAAAACAAGGTCACTTAAAATGTTATAGTCAGGCAGTGAATTACCTCTGCATCAGAAAAGACTTAGGTTACATTTTTCTGTTTGACTGGAAAAGTACCAACCTCACCGATAGCAATGTTAGCAAATAAGGTACTGAAAATCTTTGATTACCGTGACAGCTCCCATTGTTCTATCAAAATCTTTGCAAATTAAACGGACTAAAAGGCATACATAAAGACAAAAGAATCAGGGATTACTTTTGTATCATTTTTTCACTAGGTGTTTTAGAAGAACTAAAGCAAGGAAATAAGAACTTGCAAATCCAGTTAATTTTTATCTTCTTCCAAAACATTGATGCTTTTTGATATTTAGGCATATTTGGCATTTTCCCTTCCCCGTATAAGTCTACAAAATACCTTAGATAGTAACTTGGTTAATTTCCTTATGCCTAAAAAGCTCTCTTCTTCTGGACAAAACTACAGTTAGTTTTCTCTGATCAAAAGATATAGTGTGTTTGGGTTTTCTTCCCTGTTGCTTCTTTAACCTCAAGGATGCAAAAAGGCCTACCTCTAAATTTAGTGTAGATCGGTAGTATTTGCACCCACAAGTGAAAAGAAGCTCTTTCAGGGTGGAACACAATAGCGCTATTACATAGGAGACAAGACTATACAATAGTTTAAGACAGGAAGTGATGGCTTCTCTTATTAAACTATATTTAAGCAGGAAATAATCTTATGTAATTAGCCAACTTGGAACCTGGCCAGGTCACAAGGATTAAGAACACTTGCAAAAATTTCAGCACTGTCTTAGTTAATTGTTCATCAACTTAATTTTAAATGCAGCATATTACTACTGCATATATAGTGCTGTATGCAACAAAAAAGAGATGTGGCAAATTATTTTGTCAGTATAAACATTCTCAAGTTGCACTTAGGCTATTAATGAAGTTGCCTTTAGTGTACTTTTAATAATTTTATCCATAAAACACCATCCAGTTGGCTACCTTTAAAGCTACATCAAATCTATGCATATTGTCTAGCTGATTTTTATATATTAAAACAGAATAATGCAGAACATCAATGTTGTGACAGAACACAGATTTTTTAGTTGGTTGGGTGGTTGGGTTTCTGGCTTTTTCTTTTTTATTGTAGGAGACACATGGTGTTAAGGTTTTATTTAATTAAGGTCTCTCATGCCTGCAAAACCTATAGTTTCAAGGCAGAACCTGGCTTTGCTTGCACAGTTCAGATTTTTCAGCTTCTAGCTCTTCTCTTAGTCTATCCTTATTGTGTTTTCCATGTTGCTGAAGACATTATAAACACATTTTTATATTTTAAGACCTTGGTGATGCATCCATTAACCAGAAAATATGTAAAACAGAGCAAGGATTACTGCAAAAAAGCTAGGCTGGAGGATAAATGCACCGACACTTCTCTTCAGCCATTGAGATCACGACTTATACCACTAATCGAAGGAAATACAAAGGACACGGGTCTAATGTCCAAGGATGTCCTTAGCATAACAGAATCAACCCATCAGTATACTTAATTTACCCCCCAATATCACAAATGCTATTCTAGATGAGAGCTATATTGAAAAGTAAAACATACAAAGGCCCTTAAAAGTTACACTCACCTGCCCTTTCTTCATTGCCTTATGGACAGTAACTCTTAAATTTACAAAATACTAATGATTATGTCCTTTTCACAGACAAGGATTGAGGTAGACAGAATTAAGAGCTGAAATCAAAAGCTTGTGATTCAAAATTGGTGAAATTCCGCCTTCCAAATATCAGAAAAAAAGCTTCTTAGAAATAGTTTTTCATTTTGTACCAAGATTAGTTATATATGTTGATAAAGAAATACACATTCCATAAACTGATAGTTTTCTAGGAATTTATAATCATACAATTTGTCAGAGAGTTCAGAAATAATATTCTGAATTGAATGCAATACTATTTCCAGTTTTTTAAGAAGTGGTTATCCTATGTCTTCAGAATCTCCTGCTAATCTGTCATTTCTTAATCTGAGCACATTTTCTGCATCATCCGTTTTATGTCACATCTATTTGCACTATCTTAGAACCCTCAGAACATTATCACCATGCATGCCACAACATAACCCAAATAAAGATCAGGCTTCTTTCAGGATGATATAGAGCTGAACTATGGATCTAGAGATTATTATTGCAACTATCAGAACCTGAATATTTTTAGAAGTGTTTCTGAAAAGACTGCAACATGTAGTATGGACAATTTTATACTGTTTTGTACATAAGTAACTAACATTTCTTTGCAGGAAAGCAAGCATGAAAAGAATTTTCCGTACTACTGAAAATTCTAAGCACCCTACATTTATTGTTATGTATTTGGGGATATCTCAGACCAAAAAAAACCAAAGAAAAGTAACTAAAAGCTACCTAGTGTAACCAGAATAGTAGAAAGCTGGTATATATGCATTGATAACACAAAACTTCCAGAGTCTTAGCCTTTCCTGTACCTTTTCCCTTCTCTCCCTCCAGATTATATTAGCTTCCTTTGTTGAACGCTAAAAATTATGCTATTGAAGTGCAAGAGTTTTTAAAAAAAGAGGGGGGGGGATATCCTTGGAATACCTCTAGAGTTAATGACAAGACGCTGCATCTTTTCTCTGGCTTTACCATATTAATGGCGCTTGGCCCACACTCGGCTGAGGCTGTAATTTCCATCTGTTGAAAACAGTGCATACACTGGAGCTGACCTGGATGCGGACGTTGTTACACCTCAGAAAAGAAGCAGCACGCCAGAGAGCGCCTCCGAGCCCCCGTGCCGGCCGAGCGCAGGCGTTTCCCGGCTGCGCGCTGCCCCTCGCACTCACGGCTCTGAGGGCCTGGCCGCTGCCGACTGGGGCCGCACGGCGGGAGCCGTGAGCGGATGCCCAGGGCCGGCCCGGCACCGCCCGGCGCCGTGAGGGGACCCAGAGCCGGCCCAGCGCCTCGGCTCCCCGGCGCCGTTCCGCACACCCTCGGGCCGCCGTGGCCCGCACCGGGCCCGTGAAGCAAACGTCTGTGGCTTGAAGTAATGGCCTGCCCTGGAGCAGAAATGGCTTGCGCTGGGACCTGGCTACGAGGACAGCCGTGGCCTCACAGCCCAGTTGCGCAGCAAGGCAGCTTGGCCAGGTGGCCTCAGACTGAGCAGACCCTGCCTTTTGGAGTTTGTGCTCCCTCTGCCAGAACTAGCTGCAGAGTGACTGAAGCACTTGAGTCCAAGTCCCGTCTTGGTTATTAAACTATATCTCTGCTTGAAGCTGGGTTTTGCTCATACAAGTTTGACTGGAGGTGACCTCATGCTCAACTGGAGTGGTTTATTGCACAATTACATTTTCTCACCTACTTCACTGGCAAGAATTCTTCTTCAAAGAAGGCAAATAGGTGTATTTGCTTCTTAAAAGGCTATGTTTTGTGAAAGCACTATGAAAAAGCTGGAGTAATGGCAAAGAATTATTAAAAGGCTTGATCTCTACTTGATGTATTTTGTGCTCTCAAAAATCAGTGTTGGTAAAGGCAGTTCAACGAGACTGTCTATCGTTGAACATTGTTTAAGAGCAAGAACAAATTTCTAACAACAGGCAATTTTCCATTGCAAACTAACCTGAAATGATCTCATCCTGTATACTTCAGTCCACATAGAAGGCAGAGACAAATTCTATAGATGCTGATGACTGCAAGAGGGAAGATCAGACAACCTTAAGAGGTAATTAAATAGTATCATTATAGTTCTTCAGTCAAGAGATCTAGATGATGTCAAGGAAACTTCTATCAAATAATTCCCATAGTTACATTTGAAACTTATCATTAGGCAAGTCCTCAGTAGTCTGTCTTTTCCTTCATGGGCATTTATTAGGAAAAGTTGTTTACTAAGGGTTTGCTGAACTTGTGAACCCATTCTTACCAAGCATTACTTTTCTGTCATAGAAAGTGCAAAAGTATATACTTCTGCTGTTAGACCTTGACCTATGCATTATTTTTTACTGGTATTTTTCCATTCACTCTACCAAGGAGTTCAGTCAAAAACATGGGGTTTTATTTTCCCCAGTGTCAAATATATTAGTTCCATTCTCTGAACCACCCTAACTTCCACTGCTTTGTCTCAAGCCAAACGAATTGACAAAAGTAATCTGAGTTTTGACTTCTTTGCCCTACTTCTGCTGAATATTATTAATTTTATTGACTGTTAGTAGGTCCTTTCATAAAAGTGTGAGTTCTATAAGCACCCTAGAGGTATTTAGTATTAGCTATTAAGTTCTTATGCTTGTCTGAGACTTAGCTTGATCTCCTCTCTTGCGGTCACCAGCATCTACAGATTTCTTGGCTGTTTTCTATGTGCGCTGGAGTATATGGGACCAGAATAAGTTGGAGGGGGCGTGTGTGTGTGTGTGTGTATGTGCAGGTTGTTTGGCCTAGTCAGCCTAAGCTTCCTACACAATTTGAGGAAGCTGAGAAATAAGGCTTTTTATTCTCAAGTCCAAATATTAGTTGTATTTCAACTAAGACTAAGTTGAAAGCCCAGCACAACTGGCGCACTAAACAGCTTAGGTCTTGAAGGTTTGGCTTGATGCAGTCAGACCTGGAAATTAAATCTTCTACATCTGTCCATATGTTCTTAATTTGAGTGGACATGAATTGGTGTTCATGAGATCCTCTTTAATCTGATCTGTTTGAACTGTCATCACATTCTGTAGTTTTAGTTATATGGAATCATAGGATGGTTTGAGTGAAAGATCATCTTATTCCTATGAATGTTAAGATGTATGCAGAATAGTAAGTGCAGCCACTCAAAATTCCAGATATCCCTCTTTCGTGAATGCTTGAAAATTCACACCATAGGACAGTACTGGGGTTGCTTATATGCACAAGAGCTTTATCACAAAAGACAGCTACATATTGATGTGTATGTCTATTAACACTCCAAGGCAGTAGAGATTTGGATGGCCAAGAAAGAGATGTCTGGCTTCCTAAATTCTGGGTGGCAGCTATAAAACAAGAAAGAAAGAACAGACTTTTAGAGGAGAGCAGGGAAAATTGACAGCTTTGATTCGTATTCTATTGGTTTAAATTTTTTGGAAAACTGAATAGACTAAAATCTAAGATTCTTTCTGAAAGGGTCTACAAAGTTGACAGCTAATTAAATGTCAGTCATCCATGAAGCTGAGCAGGCCTAAGGACTGAAAATTAACACATTATAGAATTAATCCTGTACTACTTTACTATTATAACAAAAAAATACTTTCAAGACTGCACAGACAAGCTCTCTGAGCTAAGAATAAACAGGACTAAAACTTGTGTGTGACATCAGTTTGGCCTCTTTGTTCTCATGAGCTTATTACTCTAGTGTAGCCTGGTGGGATATTAGGGCAGTAGACAAAGGAGGCAGTTGTCTATTCAATTCCTGAGCAAGTTGCTGCAAAAGTTGGACCGCAGAATGCATTAAATATTGAGTTGCTGGTCTTTAAGTTAAGGAAAATGAAAGCCAGGCTTTCAGTCTCAACCTCTGACATGAAATGTTTTTTATTAAACTGAAGGCTCAGTAATTAATCTTTATTACCTAAATATGCAGTTTGACCACCTGTTTTCTAAAAGTATGGGATATTGACCAACTTCCGTTCACAGAAATTTAGACCTGTTTTCTGAGCAAAGATCTTCGCCAAACACAGGTGCTTGACCTGAGCATCCAAACTACTCAAGCAAAGTTGGCAAATACATATTTTAATGTGCCATGTATGAAAACTGATAAAATCATTCCTAATACATATAAACTAGCATACCAAATCGGGACTACTTATTCCAGAATCAATTGTCACATAAACATGGTCCCTAATGATCATATTATAAAGAACTGGTTTAAATTCATGTCTGCGCTTGTTCCAGATTAATTTTCACCTGTAAAAAAATCATTACTTAGAGCCTTCTTCTTGTCTCTGAATTGTTACATTTCTCATGTGCCTTAATAGTGCGTATGTTACTACCGTACAAGAAGTAGAAGCATGATGTCCTTCATTTTGCACACACAAGCAACTATGATAATCTGGCTTTGTATTTTGACTTCAGTTGCTTTCCAACAGCGCAACTGATTAACAGTCAATGCAATAACAAACACATGAAGATTTATTTAAAATATCGCCTTGTAATCTGATCTGTATTGCCATTGCTACAATTACACAGCAGCAATTTGAGACCCATGACTAGAGAGGTGTTTCATTAAAGATTCCTGTTCTCAGAGTGCTGGCATTTTTGACAGAATGATTTTACTTACGCATCTCAATCAAAAGGTAATTTTCGTTACTGTTGCTTTGTAAGCGTGGCAAATTAAATCAAAAACATTTTTGCTTAAGTCCTCATTCTGTGAAAAGGTAGTGAATATATTTTGTTTTGTCACTCATTTCAGGAGTATTTTTGTCTCTATAAATTAAACATTTGGTCTTTCATAAGCTTAGTTCTTATTTAAAAATCCAACTTGTTCAAGGAAATTGAATTTAAAAATAGATATTTTAGTCTAAAACCTATGTAATAACCCATGCATTGATTCTACGCCCTATCTCCTATTAACCTTCTGTTAACTACAGCAAAAGTTGTAATGTGACCTTCTGGAGAGGGAAAAAACCTAGGCTTTGCTAGTTCCACTAGCCATAGAGCTATTTTAATTTGTGTTTATTGATGTCATTAAAAGAAATCTGAATATTTATGCTTGCACAAAATACAAGGTTTTAGTGAAAAGAACAATCAGAAAGGCATTATTTCAGTGGGATTTTGTACTTTAACTCCTCTTTTATCACAGTAGTCCTGTTTATCCCATGATCTCTTTGGTATCCTTACCAGGACTGGAGATAACATATGTTAACGTAAATGTAATGTAATGTAAATCCATGAGAGTTGGCTGGCCAGGAAGTTTGTTCCAACCAGAATATATAGCATATGCATCCTGCATTCTTTTTTTCACTCGAAGTATTAATTCTTATTACTCTCCTTCATGCCTGGAAAGATACAGCCACCAAACGAGACCTCCAACAAGTTTTCTTGCTGTCTGCTTTTACTGCTCACTCAGGATCTCCAGTTAGCATCTCTGTCACAACAAGCAACTTCTCTCTCTGTCTGTTCAGGTTCAGCTCTAGTAATCTCCACCCCTACACACCCTGTGTTTATCACTCAAATGGCTACTATTTTGGCATTTGCCTTTACACAGTCACTGATTTTCAGAAAACTTGCAGGAACACAGATTACTGTCCATCTTTCAAGATGGTTGAAATTGGTCGAGACAATAAACAATGGGACTGCCAGGGCATTTGTATGAGCTTCATTTCCTTGGGAATGCATGATTGAATTACGTCTCTCAACCATGCTGGGGCAAGTACTGTCACCTCTGCAGGGGTCAGTGGCTCCAGGTACAGGGTAAGCAGAGATAAAGAGTTGCCCCCTTTCAGAACATGCCTCCATCAAAGTCTATCTATCAAAGACTATCAGACCTGGGCACATCCACTGCTAGGATTTTACAAGAAATCTGTAACAAAACACTGGAATTTATGGATACTAACTGTTAACATTAGACATGTAAGTGTGAAAGAAAAAGTAATCAGTGAATGGCTTACATAATTATTTCTGTCTTTTTCAAGTTAAAAAAAAAAGGTGACAACCAGGAATGGCAGAGGTTGAAAGTAAACCTTACTGGAAAGGCAGCAGGAGGCAGATGTGTGCAAGGACAAAGGAAGAAGGCAGGCAAAACCACACAGGTATTTTAGAGAGCTGTAGGTTTCTGATACTGGCAAAAGATTGTTCCCAATATAAACAGAGGCGTGTTGTGGGGGAAAAAAATCACTTAGGGCTATGAAAAGAAATATCTTACCAGAATTTGTTTCAAATAATTTAAAAAGGATTTACTCTGATCTTCACTTGAGGTTAATTTCCTCAGCAGGAGCAGAAGCTCATCAAGGTGTACTTTAACACAATGCACTCAAATTGACAGACTGGCTTACTACTTAAAAGTAAGCACATAAATTGACTTTATACAAGACTCAGGTGCAAAACTCTTTTAGCAATCATCCAGACAAAGGAAACAATTCCCACATACGGTAAATAGTTTCAGAAGGTTTCATTTTAAGTAGGTAATTGGTAAGAAGGCTGCTGACTCCTGGCATTTGCATGTTTCCAAGCAGTATGGTACTAGCTGCTTTGCTGTCCTTAATGGATGCATACAGACAATTGCACACTCCTCCAAGAATGTGTACATATTGCTATTTTTTTATTGAAGATCATTGGATAAGATGCTGAGATAGATATAATTTTAATGCAATATTTTTAGTACAGAATGGAGGTAATTTCCTCAAAATAATGAGACTCTTTTTTCCATTTTTTGCATTATTCCTATGCTTTCTTCCATTAGCTTTGTTTCCGTGTGGTAAAGACACAAGTTTCTCCTGTTTATTCTTTTTTACTTTGACAATTCTAACGATTTCTCCTGAGTCTTGATTTGTTTGCTCTAACAGGATACTCCTTTTCCTCATTATAAAGTACCAGTGGAAAGAAGCATTTATTTGGCAAAAGTACGCAAAAAGTAAAATAAGTAGTTCTAGTATAGTGTTAAACAAGATACTCTACTTCATATTTGGAGGATTCCCAAATCAATCAATATGTATATACAACATAGAGGAAGCAAAGAACACAGAAAACGATTTTACTAACTTCACAAAGAGATGTGCAACAGAAGTTGGATGGAATAAGCAGACTGTGATTAAGTGAATTATGGTATTAGTGGGCTCTTTTTCCCCCTTGTCATAATGTCATTTTTTTCTACACGCAATGGACTTAGCTCACAGAGCAGGACTTTTTTCCAAGTGCTATATCAACAATACTACCATGTCTCAGCACATGAGTGAAGGTGAGCACAGAAAGCCCCACCAAAGTCACCAGTATCTCAGGCCAAAATAATAACTACCCATCTGATGAAAAGTCACTGCAAAAAGCACCAAACTTACTAGTAAACAAATATTTGGAGAGGCATAATTTCACCTTTATTTTAGTCTGAGGCCAAATCCAGCAATTTGAATCCTTATAAAGCACTTAATATTATGCCAGGTAAATAGGCACAAGTGAGCCCAAGGCTTTGAACGTCGATTTTACCTAGACTTCAAGAATCCCGTGTGAATCTTCAGATGGCACCATGCTTTTAAAAGTCTAGAATTGTTGTCTAAGTGAGCTGTGACAGAAATTCTGAGAAGGTGTGATATGCAGACTCAGTTCTAGTCTGGTCATCTGGGGCCTTCCTTCCTTCCTTCCTTCCTTCCTTCCTTCCTTCCTTCCTTCCTTCCTTCCCTCCTTCCTTCCTTCCCTCCCTCCTTCCTTCCTGTCACTATCTGGATTCTGGAACATAATCAATGTTAATTACATATATTTGTTTAGGATAATTGTTTGAATGACTCTTTATCCTAAAACATTACCTGTAACTGGTTAGGTTAGAACTGGAAATGAGGAATGCAGATTGATGATTTTGAAGGAGTACACTGTATTTGTTTTCACCTCTCACTTGCAAATCATAGAACTTGGTGATGGAACTAAAATTATGTGTTTGCTTTTCTCTGCATTATTTCCTCATAGGAAACTAGCAGTCATGTTTTTATAATAAGATAAAGGAAAGAGCCTATAGTTTTGATAGCTAAGCTACTAAGTTATTTAATTAATGCCATGAACGTGCCTTAAATTATGAGGAATTACAAGTGTTTTTTACTATATTTGTTTTTTATTTTATGAAGTAACAATAATGCAGAGGCTGTATGTATGACACCTTCCAAACAAAGCACATTCTAAATTTAATTGTGCAAAGTATAATCACAGGAATCTAAATATATTAGCATAACAAATTTTAATTCTGCACAATAAATAGAAGTAGGCTGTTATGTTATAAAAAATGTAAGATATAAGCTTTTTTTGTGAGACCTTTATTTTGCTATCTAGAGTTAGAGTCAAAATCTGTGATTTTAACTTCACAGGTAAGCAATAATCCATAATTCAATCCACTTTGCCTCAAATGTAAATATTTTTCTTACTGATTTGACATTATTTAAATTTCAGACAGTATTACTTGTTCAGCAAAATGCTAAATTTTTGCTATAATCTGAGGTTAGAAGACAGATGATCTTGAAGAAGATCAGTTAAAAAACAGTGAGAGTTAGGAGGAGTCAGGAGACAGTTAAAAAATCCATGACTGATTTCAAAGCTGACCAATTCTTAATTGATCAAGACTCAAAAGGCATGAAGTGACATCAGCCTTTATGACTGTAACTGAATAGAAAGTCTCTCATATTTTATGAAAAGGATCTTTAACACTGTTAATGACATATAAACAAGGGGACTCTAGTGTTTTGCAGTCTGGTGAAATTGCACACATTTACATGGAGGCAAGCCTTATTAGCAAGGGATACAAAGAAAAGTAGTAAATTTATTAGAAGATGCAGATGCCATGTATATTTTCAAAATTTAAAGAGGTTAACTTATCCCTAGTATATACACTCAGCTATTTTAGTGATGCTGTAAGTGACCCTGTCCTTCTTATGTAACTAACAAAAAGTATGCACAAATTACATAATAAAGCAGCATAATGGCTTGCAACAAAGCAATTTGTCGAAGGGTATTTAAAAGCAGTTTGTGAGTATTAGGGTTGCGGTCATATAGTTTGTCTTGCAGTGTGGTCTTTCCCCTCTTTGCACATCACTGGGAATCAGTCGATCAATAATAATTCAGTTATAAAATTGCTTCAATGTATAGCTTTTCAGAACAAGATCTATTCATGTGAACAGCTTTCCTCACAAGAAATGGAGAAATAGTGTCGTGGGATACATTAAAATCAGTTGTTACTGCAGCCCAAGGTGCCTGATTCTGATTTCACCAGTCAGTGATACTGTGTCAAGTGGTCCTAATAAACGGTTACAACAAGAGGGAAAGCGTGCTGCATCAGGGAGGAAAATGGGTACTGAGGTAGAAAAACGGGAAAAAAACTCACATGATGTTATGTGATTACACAATAGAGGAATTGAGCTTGGAATATGTTTCAGAAACCTATTTCTGCCTACATATGGGTATTTTAAAATAAATATTGTGAAAGCCTTTTTTCTGTTTCGTTGGTGCACTATTGCTTTCTTTCGTTTTTGTACAAGGCAACTTGGCAGTGTGTAGTTTCAGTGGTTAACAGATAACAGTTAAAACACCCCCACGGTATTGTTGCCAGCCCCACCTGCTGGTCTGAAACACACCATTTCCATCGAGTTCTGGAGTTGGCTCTGGATTTGGTTCTGGCTAAATTCTTCTTATTTTTAGGCTTGAAAATGCAAGTAACAGGTAAATGCATTTTATTTAACAAGGCTTTTCGGTATTTCTATGAAAGCAGTAGATATTTTACAGATATTTAGCAGTTTTCAGCCTGAAGTCGAAATATTTCGTAACTGCGACATGCGGGCCTGGGCCCTGCGGGGGGACAGGCGCCACCGGGTGGATTGCCGAGGTACAGCCGCGATTTGCCTTCCGAGCGTAACCCGAGTCCTGCACTGAATCCCAGAATCACCGAATATTCTGAGTTGGAAGCGACCCGCAAGGATCATCGAGCCCTTACGCACTTGCGTCTCAACAATCTTTACTTTGGTCTCCTGTACCTAAGGATTAGAATTCAGCCTAAAATACATGATGGCCTTTTGCTGAGACCACTGTCCATCCAATGGAGAAATATGCTTTCATTGTCTCCTGTGCTGTTTCCTCACTACTTTGCCTGATGCTGGGGTTTAAGACCATCTTTGATTTTCCTTCTAAAATAGAGCAGCTGTTATCTCAAAAATATCCAATGGCTCACTATAGTTTATGTGTGCTTCATACTACAGATAATACGAAAGAAAGTATTATGGAAGCATTAGCTAAAATATGATGGATCATGTCGGAAGCATCAATAAGGCAAGAGAAATATGTTCAATGGAAAACTATCTGTCTTAGAGAAGAAAATATAATAGATCAGCAAAAGAAAAATATGATTTCAAACAATTTTTCTATCTGGATTTTGGATGAGGCCTTCATTTATGATCATTAACATTCCAACAGATCCTTAATTTTTAAATAATGTCTTAGATGTGAAAATCTATATCTAAAAGTTACCTTTTCATTCAGAAGAATAATTTGTTTCTGTGAAAACAAACTAATATTTCGTGTGTGAATATGTCTGATTATTAGTAGTAAAGGCGATGATGTTTTAAAATCCTATTTCCTGGTTTCATTAATACTGAATTATTTTTAACCTTTTGCTACATAGCAGCTTGCAATGACAGGACCCACCCTCCTTATTTTCTCATATACAGAGCCTAGCCAATAGTGTAATGAAAGGACATTTCAGAAAAGATAGGGAGAGTTTTCGTAGGAGGAGACTGAAGTTTATTTTTACCTCTCTTAGGCAAGGGTCGGTTGACCACGAAGAGATGGAGTTCCTGTATTATGCAGCAAATTCCTCATACAGATCCAATTATTTAAGAATGATCTGGCAGTCCTGTGTTTAGCCTAAATGACCTGCTTCCTGAGTTTCCGACTGAGTATTTGCATTTGTTTTCTTCATGTACTTCTTGTAAAGGAGCCTCAATGGCTGTTATACTTTGAATTCCCAGCCCGGGGCTGCTGGTTGGCAGCAGCTCAGCAGGAGCCAGATGATCATGAAAGGAGGAGCTCAGGACCTCTGAGCTCAGCGTCGGTGCGGCCTCACCATGAAACCCACGTGCAGCACTGGGCCCCAGCATTGGAGAATGACATGAATGTCCTCAGATGCCGCTGAAGGAGGCAGCCGAGGGGCTGGAAGTCGTGTCCTGGGAGGAGCAGCTGGGGTATCTGGGCCTGGCTGGTTAGGAGAGAAGGCAGCTGAGGGGCGACCTCTGGGCTTTTTACCAATTCCTCAGCACTGGACATGGAGAGGCAGATGCTGCGCTCTTCTCTCTGGGATCCAGGGACAGGATGTGTGGGAATGGCTCAAAGCTGTGCCAGGACAGGTTCAGACTAGACGTGAGGGAACATTTCTTTACCAGGAGGGCGGTCATATCCTGGAACAGGTCTCCTGGAGAGGGAGTTGATGTCCCAAGTATTGAAGAGACATTTGGGCAGTGACCTTAATAACAAACTTGGACTTTTGGTCAGCCCTCGAGAAGTCAGGCAGCTGTACGAGATGATTGTTGTAGGTTTCTTCCAAGTGAAATAGTCTGTTCTATTTGAAACCTTTTGGCTGAGTACAATATCCTTGTTTTAAATTGTCCATCCATTCTTTTTGTTTTTAAGTAAATTAGATGGCTATTAATTAGAACTAAGATTTGGTGCATTTATACAAAAGCATTGGGACTATGTACATTTAAATAAAGGAAATTAAATTACTTTCTAGTTTTGCACGGGTCTCACTGAGAATGAGAAATGCAGCATACATTATACAAGCAACCTTGTGGTTGCGGTCCTAGAGAGAGGGAAAAAGAGCAACAACACACATGGACCTTTTTAGGGAAAAAAGGCCAACTTTATTGAGCGGAGAGCTTGTATTTAAAGCATGTTACGAGAGACTAGAACAGGACAGCAGCTCATTGGCTAATTGGGATAAACATCCAGGAGACCAGGCCTCAGGATGTATCCCACAGGAAAAACAACAGGTGTTAATCTTTATTATGAATTCCACTCTGTTTTTCACCAGATTCTAAGTTGTTTTTGACCATTTGTCACCTTGGGAAATTTCCTTTCTGTCTGCAGCTAACATCAGCTTATCAGCCTGGGAAGCAAGAAGGATTCAGGCTTGAGAGAAAAGATTCTCGAGCTGTAATTTTGCAGCTCTCTAGGTGTCTCTGTCCACACAACCTGACTGTAGCCTTCTCAGTATTTGTGAAATTAAAAACTTACTGTAGTTAGTCCAGAAGAGTGGCACATGTCAAGGTAATCAATGAGTAAAAACAAAGCTACATTTTCAAACCAGTGAAAACAGATATCCCCAAATTGTTTTCAGAGAAAACTGTTTGTTTTCAATAAATTATAAAGCATACATTTAAATTTGTGTCAGTGGTGTCCCAGCCCAAGTTCCTATTGCAAACTTGGGAACACAGTGCTGGTACAGCCATTATCTTCATAGCAATTTTACTTTTTGCTTCTTTTAACAGCTTGTATTACAAAGATTTATGAGTATGCTAACCATTGTGGTTTGTGAGAAGATCCATAAGCCCCATAGCATATCAGGGCTGTTGCTTGATAATCAGTCTAAGAGAGAGAGCTAAGAAAGAATGTCACAGGCTGGCCTATAGAGGATGTCAGTAATATGTGTAAATATAAGTTTAATATTAGTCAGTTAAGTATACAAAGCTTATTTACTTGAGTGAAGTCTGCAGAACCATTTCCAAGATATCAGTAGTCACATCACTAGCAGATACTAGATGCAGTATTAGTTTTCACTAGAATCTAGAGAGATGTCAGTGTCTGCACAGGTGTCCTGGTTTAACCCGGACAGAGTTCATTTTCTTCTCAGTAGCTGGTCTAGAGAGTGCTGTGTTTTGGATTCAATATGAGAATAATATTGATGTTGTGATGCTTTTGGTTGTTGCTCAGCAGTGCTCATCCTAAGTCAAGGATTTTTCCGTTTCCTGTGCTCTGTCAGCAAGGAGGTGCACAAGAAGTTAGGGAGAAGCATGTCCAGGACAGCGGATCTGAACTGGCCAAAGGGATACTCCATACCACAGAGCGTCACAGGACATCATATACCACGTTAATAGGAATGAACTACAGGTTCTTTCTATAGGCTTATAACTAAAGGCTATATAGACTTTCTATAGGCTACAACTAAAAATTAAATTTACAGATTTTAAGCGTGAACTCATATGAAAGTACTCCAGTGACAAAGGGGCAACTTCCTAGAAAAAAAGTTACATTATATCCTTTCCCTACTGGCCAGCTGATGCAAGACAAATGCTTATCCTCAGTTCTTGAGTCCAACAGCTGTCTGCATCTGAATTTCAAACCCAGTTGTAGGCTGCTCTCTGTTAGGAGCAGTAAATTCTTGTCTGTTGCCAAGAAAACCCTATTTTGCAGTGATTTGTCTACTTTCTTGCATTGCACATGCCTCCTGTACATAAAAGAAGTTGGAAATACTGCAGACAATTGTCTCTGGAGACCATGATCTCTGACCTTTATCTGCATTTAACAATAGCTTAAATTCCACATTTTGTTCAGCATAGGATTCACACAAAAGTCTTCTAAATAGGCTCTACCAGCTGCTATTCAGAGCTGCTCCATCGTAAAAGCCTTTTCTCCCACGTTTCATTGTTTTAGAAGTGAAATGTTACTGGTTGTATTTTTAGAATTTTTTTGTCCTTTACATTTTTAATGAGAAGTGAACATGCTAATAGTTTGCCATGCATTTTCCTTCTATAACTTTCTGCCAAACACAGCTAAATCATCAGTCAAAATACTAGAAATTTTTATGTTAATAATAATTTGAATAGTGGTTTGAAAAATGCAGTTGTTTCACTAATGTTTTAGTTCCAATCTACTCAATAAACATATACAAAGAAAGCCGATACTTCTAGCTGTGATAATTTCTTGTTTTGACAACTTGTGGCCAAATCTCTGTTGGCTACTTTTGGAAGCAATAGATTTGTTAGTAGTCTCAAGCTCGAAGAATGAAAAGGTTAAGAAGTGCTACTTTACTATAGTAAGATTTTGATTTAAAATGTAAGATCTAAGTTTTCTTATTCTGTCTTATGAATGTGATGTTATATATTTGTTATTTAGCTGTACAGTTTGGATAAAACCAACTTATTGTTCACAGAAGTCAAAAATCGTACAAAGCATCTACACTAAAGCCTTTTATATTGTATTTGTTATTTAAAATGAAGAGAAGGAGAAAAAAAATTAAAACAAAAACCAAACCAGAAATAAATTACTTGAAGGTGTGGAAGACAAAGCCATTCTTGTTTCCCTAAAACCCAAACCCACCCAAAGTTATAAAGTTAAGAAGCATGTGAAAGATGAGAAGCCTGCATTAAATTATTCCTGAACCTTAGATCCTGATTTCCACAATGAAGAGCAGAGCCCTCTGAGTCACTGGGGTATGACCTCTAAATGAAACACAAAAAATAAATAGTCCCTGTATTCTGTAAGGACTATGCATTTCTCCTAAGGCTGACCAAAAAACTCCAAGCAAATGGTATCTGCAGGGTGGGAACATGCTACCTCACTTGCAACACTCACAACTCACCATCCCATCCTGGGTAACCCTCCCATACTTTTCCCCTGTGGTCAATTTCTTGGGCAGTGGTTCAAGGATTTTCGAACCTTTCTGGATCACACATCCATCCTGGCATGCGGGAGAGGACAAAAAGTGATCTTTGACACTGAGGATAAAAAGAAAGAAGTGAAAGTTATTAACATCTGCCACTTCCTTTATGCATCTTGAGAAGATAGCTTCGTTAACTGGAATGCAAAGTAATATAAAAATTCCCCCTTTTCCAGATCAAGGTAGTATGATCAAAAACAAAACCCTTTTTATGTAAGGCACTACATATGAGACACCCAATGTGTTTGGGTGCAATATTAGAAAATAAATAATCTAATTAACTAGTTTCAGACTTGCCAAATTTCACACAAGCTTGCCTCAAATGAAAAAGCTATATGTCACTAACCAGAGATTCAGATTTCAGGCTCAGTCCTTCGAGGCAAGAAGATTTAGATTTATTTAGGGGTATGTGCACTGCAATAGTAGAGCCATCTTTCCAGTAGAGCTATCGAACTCACACTTGTGAGAAAGGAAAAAGTCAGTAGTTGAAAGAGATTTAGTTTGACACATTTCCACTTTTGGAACATTCAAGGAATAAACAAACAAGTCTGCTTATACAAGATCAGAACATGAGCATCCAAGACAAGTATTTTGTTTCCAACAGTGTCTGTGTGGTGGGTTAACCTTGGCTGGCTGCCAGGCATCCACTAAGCCACTCTCCCACTCCACCTCTTCAAGAGCTCGGGGGGAGAAAATAAGATGAAAAATTATGTGGCTTGAGATAAAGACAGACAGATCACTTACTAATTACCATCAGGGGCAAAACAGAACTGACTGGGGAAGATTAATCTAATTTATTGCCAATTTAAAATTGAGCAGGACAGTGAGAAACAAAGCCAAAATGAAAATCAATCTCCCTCTCCTTCCCCTATTTCCCAGGCTCAACTTTTCTACTTTCTTCTGACTCTTCTACCTCCTCTCCCATGAGCAGCGCAGTGGGCATGGGGCATGGGGATTGCACTATGCAGCAATAAAACATTCCTGTTGTCAACACTGTTTTCATCACAAATACAAAACATAGGACCGTACAAGCTACTGTGAAGAAAATTATCTCAGTGAACATCAGCACGCACTTCTCTACCACACCTCCCTCTTCATGCTGTTTTCCTTCTCCAGCATGGGATCCCTTCCACAGGGTACAGTCCTTCACAAACTGCTCCAGCATAGGTCCTTCCCACGAGCTGTAGCTATTTAAGAGCTGCTCCAGCATGGGCCCTTTCCATGGGGTACAGTCCTTCAGGAAGAGACTGTTACTGTGTGGGTCTTCCCCAGGCCACAAATACTGCTAGAAAACCAGGTCCTGTCACCTCTCCCTGGATCACAGTTTCTGCCAGTAGACCGTCCTGGTGTGGAGTCCTCCATAGGTGACAGAGCCTCAACACACATCACCATGGTCTTCCTCATGGGCTGCAAGGGAATCTCTGCTCTGGTGCGTGGACCACCTCCCCTCCCTCCTTCACTGACCTTGGTTGTCTGCAGGATTATTGCACATTTTTCTCACTCCACTTTGACCCAGCTGCTCCACCATGTTTTTACACTTTCTTACATGTTATGACAGAGGCACCACCAATGCTGCTGATGGGCTCAGCTTTGGGCAGCAGTGGGTCTGTCTTGCAGATGGCTGGAACTGACTCTGATGGACAAGGAGAAACCCCCATTTCTTTTTTTCGCAGAAGCCACCCCTGCAGCCTGCCCACTACCAAATCCTTGCCATGTAAACCTGATACAAGATAATAGCAGATATATAGTGAGAGTATGGGAAAAACGCAAGATACAATGAAGGCAGCTTCTCTGGCCTGCTTTACAATCCAGCATACAGAGGAGACACTGCTCAACCATCCTTCTGGGAAGCAGCGTGAATTTCGTTACAGACTGAATCCTTAGGTATCTGTATTTCTTCACAGCTTGTAGTGATAAAAACCCCAAGTACAGTGCTACAAGTGCTTAGAAAGGGAATCTAGTACAAAAGTGAAGTCACCACTAAACCACTATTAGTCCATGGTGTGCCTACACCCTGAATAAGGAGTTCAGTTACAGCTACTTCCAACAGAAATTATCTAGTAGGACCAGAAAACTAAAATAAAGGATGTTCAAAGTTACAGAAGAACTCATGGCCTGAAAAATGGACTAGAATCCTGTAAGGCAAAACTCAAAGTCAAGATGATAGGCGTCTATAAAGTCAGTACTTGAAAAGGAAACAATTATTTGCTCTTTCTCTTATTTCAGAAATTAGGAAGTATCAAATTAAATTATCAGATAGTGAGCTCTAAGCAAACAACAAGATGATACGTTTTCTTGCACACCACAGAGCTGAATTCTGGAATTACTACAACAGGATATGTCTGTGAGGATAAAATAATCAGTCATCATACAGATGTGTGTCACTATCTGTTTTCGATCTATAGCTCTGAAATGCAAGTCTGGTATTTGGTGTTCCTTCCCACAAACTCTGCTCATCTCCAGTCTCACAGTCTGTGTAACACGGGCAGCAGCTATCATAGCATCAGTAAAAAAAATAAGGTGAGAAAAATGCCCCTGTTATTTAGTACCCCATGAAGTAATTTTTGACTTACCGATCGGTTTCCAGCATTGGCTATGTTGTCTTCTTGTTATTTCCAGTCCTCTCTGTGTGAGGCAAAGGTGAAGATATGCTGATATCCATGTGAGCCTCCCTGATAAGAACCTCCAAGAATACCTTATGCCAAATTCAGAACTGTGACCTCATCTACCTTCTCCTCCCTTCACATCTCTGCCAACTAGTGGTTCCCTATCCTTGGTCAAAACAAAATCCTTTTCTTTTCTCCTTCAATTTCTTTATCTTAAGCTGGTTTAAAATGGACACACAATGGAGCATATAGGGCCTTTTTAATGTGAAACACCTCTCAGGTAAATTCTAGCCAGGCCTTTGCTATGTTTATGTACACAGCCTTTAGTTTTAAATGAATGATTATATATATATTTTAAATGCACCACTGTATCTACCACACTGCACTGTAAAGAAAAAGAAATCAGGCAGATGGGGAGTTGAGCAGCTTTTCCACAGTTGAAAGACAGTTGTAGTACATACAACAATAGAAACAAGGTCTATATTCCTAATCCTACACATGATTTATTAAGTCAAATTTACTTTATATTTATTTTCTCATTTGTGTAAGGCACAAGAGGAAGAGATTTACTCTGGTCCTATTAAGTGCCCAGCAGAACACAGATGTTCATTTTCATTTTTTTCCTACTGGAATCTTAAGTAAGGGATATTAATCTGTTCGGTCACAAAGCAAGAGCAAGAGAGAGGTATAGTTTCACCAACAGTTGCAAATGCTTTCTGGTTTTAATTATGTTTTAATCACAGTCATTTGTTCCTATCCATACAAGTGTTTGACATAATAAAAATAAAGGTAAATAAATAAATAAATTTGAGACAACAATTATTAAATAAATAAGTAAATTTTGAGACAACTCCACTGCCAATTACAGGAAAAGCAGAATGAACTCCTTGTTGTATGTACTGTAAGTAATAATTCCTGATGTTTTGGTCTTCCCACTTCCTTCTGTGCTTTAACACCGAATTAGTCACTATGTGACAATAACAATAACTATGTTGTATCTGGATTCCAGTCCACCCACACTGACACGGAAGTAAAACATATTGCATTCCCCACCCTACTTACATACTATCCTCAGTAACAGAGGTCAGATAAATTTCAGTAAAATCTTACATTGCTATTATTCTTGTTCAAAAACTCTTTTAATCCCACATTTTTATGTATATATATTTATGTATCTGCATGTTGGTTTTGAGAAACTATTAGATTCTTATAACAAGTATATAGAAAGGTAATTTAAGGCTATCCAAGTTTTTAGTAGCTAAAAGTTCTTGCTAAAGGACAATAAACAAAGACATTTTCATCTCCAGTGGAGTAATTTCCACTGCTCTAGCCTGGGTCGAAGACATCATCCTAGATAAAATGAAAGAAAATACTGATGTCTAAACACTCTCTTTTCCCTAAAATGTGTTGTGACTTTTCACTACTAGCATTTTCTGCTGCAAAAATGAGAAAAAATTGACATATGTGATTTAAGGCGAAGAATTCTTCCTATTAAGATATTTGTCCACAAGGTATACAAATTTATATACAAATTTATACAAATTTAGATTTTTCTTTTTAAACATAAAAGCTATTAGAAAGGAAAAAGGTAGTTGTTTCAGATGTCTGCTGAAGTTGTGAGTAATTTTTTCTGTTTTTACCTTATGTGTCTCTATTTAGAAGACTGGTTATTCCACAGAAATGAGCGAAAGTGCATAGAGGTATTCTGAGAAACCAACAGAAGCATTTTGATCACTGTTATTTAAAACAAGCAGTAAGAGCTCGCTGGTGAATAAAACAGTACTAGAAGTACAATTTTGTGCCTCATAGAACTTTAGTCTTCTTCCTGACTTGGAGCATGGGAAGAAGAAAAGAAGTAAAGAAAGATTTTAAAACATTGACACATTCTATAGTATTAGAATTCCAGAAATAGTAGTTACAGAAAAAAAAACAACTCATCATCTTTATAAAACATAACTGAATAATTTTTAACAATTCTAACAATTTCTGTGATTTTAAACTCACATTTTCTTAGTTTACAAAAGATAAGTTTAGCTAAATCTAAAATTTCAAAAGAAGATACAGGTACATTTGGTCCATCTACCTGAGGTATAGTAATACTTACAAAATTAATCTGTTGATGTGTTTAATTGCCTTTTACTTTACACTGTTTGAAAGCAAGAACAGATGTGATTCAGAAGGCATATAGAAGCTTCTTGATTAAAAAAAAATTGGTAATGGGATAAAGTAAATAATTTATTATTATATAAATAATTCTCTTAAAAATCATTCTCAGGAACACTGGACAATTAATTTAGATGTGTATTAAAAAAAAGTATAGATTTATAAGGTAAAACAACAAGAGGGAAACCTTTTTAAGGTTCCTCTCTCTCTTTACAGCTTTCCCCAGCTCTTCAGCCTTGTCTCCAATTAAACAGTACTTTGCCCACTCTTTCTCTGTGGGAGGAAGCGAATAAAATGCAATACAATCCAAATATATTTAAAAGCATGAATGGAAACAGAATCAAGGGTATTGCTAAACATAGCAATAGCACTGTCTACAATTTAGGTGCCACCTGCTTTCTAACCAGCCCAGTTGATCTTATATGTGTCCCAGATCTGTCAGACCTATTAGGCATGGATGCACTGAATTTGTATGTGTTGTAGCCCTGTGCCAGGGTGGCTGGTTGTGTTTTCTTCCCTTTTTAAATTTTTTTATTTTCTTTTTTTTTCTCCCTTAAAGAATAGCCATCCTGGTACTGTTGCACAACCCTTCATCTGACTTGCAAAGTGTGATCTGTGGCACTCGCTGTGATACTGGGGTTCAGGGAAGCCCTGCTGCAGATGGATGGCAGATAGACGTTGGATCATTAAAATACTGAGGCTCACGGCTGCTGTGATACAAGTCTAGACTCCTTAGTAATAAAATAACCTGTCTTCTTCAGGGCCTGGCTCGGAAGCACAGGGTGAAGTCTCTGCCGTGTTCCATAGAGGCCAGAGACACTGGAAATCATCATTTGTTTAGTATTGCTTATCTAAAATCTCTCGTTATGCGAAGACTTGGCATATTAAGAATTTGGGAAGATTATCTCCTGACTTCCTACATCATACAACATCTTCCCCTCAAGTAAAAATGCCTGCCAATGTCTGTTACTTTCGAGTACAAAACTGAGGCCTCAATGCAATTAAAATGTATGGCAATTCTGTTGCTTTGCTCCGCCGTGTCCTTCAGGGACAGCCTGCTGTGCCTGGTCACGAGAGGCGGGGGAATTAATTTACAGGGTTCAGGCAAGGAAGAGAATGTGACATAGACAGAAAACTCAAAGACGCTGTCGCAGTTTCCACGCTGAACGCAGAAGACTACTCGGACGTCTCTGCGCACGCTCCTCAGCGCGTACACTCCCGTCCCTCCCAGGGCGGCTCCTCAGCTCCCGCCCGCCCGCAGCCCTCAGGCCCCGGTTAGGGCTCCTCCCCCGCTGCGCCCCCAGCTCTCGCGAGAGCTGGGGGTGGCCGCGCCCGGCAGCCTGGTGGTCTCGCGCCGTCGCCATTGTGTTGCGGGAGCTGTAGGAGCGGGCGGCCCGGCCCTGACGGTGAGTACGGACCGCCCGCGGTGGCCGCTGCGGTTCGTGCCGCGCCTGCTGCGAGGCCCCGCCCGCCTCGGCGGCCTCACGCCAGGGCCGGAGGAACCATTTTGTGCCGTGCTGGGACCGGCCCACTCGCCCTTCTCTCCGCCGTCGCCCCCAACGGCCGCTCGGCTCCGCGCTCGCTCTCGTAGCGAGGACATGTGACGCCTGGTGCCCCCTGTTCCTCTCCGCCCTTCTCGCGGCCTCTGCCCGGCGGTTGGGGCCGGATGCTGCCTGGGCAGCGGTGTCGGGTGCGGGCGCCGGCCGGGCCTGAGCCGTGCGTGCCGCTCCACGGGGCCTGGCGGGGGAGGTGCGGTGCCCTCGGCGGCTCTGCGGAGCACCCACCTGGCTGCGGGAACAGCCCAGCCTTAGGGCCCCAGCCGTGGCAGAGCGGGCAGCTGTCGACATTTGTAAATATTCTTGCTCCTCATGGGGCTTTTGAGAGGCTCGTGAGCTATTTGTCAATTTCACTACATTGGAGGTTGAGAGAATACCCGTAACGAATTGCACAGTCTGAGAGAAACACTCGTGAGTACTGACTTGTTTGTCGTAAAAACGTGATTGCGAGTAAGCCCGGAGGAAGACATGCGAGCACAGGTTGCTCGGGAGAAAATCTTAAGAATAGTTTTATGTTAAACCACACAAAAACTTGTAGACATGAGAGCTCGAGTCTTAGGGAGAAGTGTCAGTACATAGTTCCAAGCTGAAAGAATGAATTTAGGAGCTGGCAGTGAAGCTTCTCATGGACTGTCCAAGATTACTTAAAACTGGTAGTAATCATGGAAGCTGGCAAAGGCTTTATTTATTCGTGGACATGACTACCTTAACATTACTCCTCTTTTATCGATAGAGAGGGTCAAGGCGGAAGAGAAATATTTGCTGTGTTTTGTTATTATGTTTTTGTGAAGGGGTGTAAAAATGCGCAGTTAAGGATAGTGACTATTTTTGTCTTTTGCGATTGCATTGCTTTCCCTCAAAGACCTCTTGGATCTTTTATCGCTTTGTTATTTCTATCCATGGTTTTTGTTAGGCCTAGTTCATCTTTTATAATGCTGTTGGAGGGATGACAGATCAAGAAAGGCAGGACATTTGATCTGTGTGCTCAAAATAGTCTGTGCAGCTCCACCTCCTTTTTGAAGTTGGTCGTCTGTTTCTCAGGTATGACTTTAAAGTTTTATTGCAGAACTTGGTTTCTGACCAAGTCTTGACAGGTGTTGCATATGTCCCTTATTTCAGGAGTCTCTAGAGTTGTTTTCTGATTTTTTTCATGAGGTTTTGATTGCTAAGTAGTGTAACATGGCAAAAGCTGATGAAATATACTGCTTTGATAAGAAGAGTGCTGCTCATCCTGCATTACATATTCTCATTTCTCTATTGTTGGGTATGAATGTGAGTAGTGTCAAAATAATGGAGAAGCCAGAAGTGTGTTTTCACTGGTTAATGTGTTGAGGATTCTCAGTGAAGGACACATGAGGTTTGATATTTGAGTAAGGTGTTCCTTTACTTTTTGGCAACAACAGGCTTTTTGATCAGTTCAGACTACAACCTAATTTCTGTTACTATGATTATTATTTCCTCAGAGAAGTACTTTTAAGTATTTTTTGATCTCACTACCTTCTGTGTAAATGGAGGTGTTTACTTTGTCATTATAGAAGTCACTACAGCATGTTAATTACCACTTGGGGTTTTTGAATTCCTGTGTATGTAAACAAAATGCTTGAGATTTTGAGTGTTTTTCTTCCGGAAAACCCTTAAGATGATGATACTGTAAAAGGGAACCATTCTCATTCTGACGTATTGTTTACAAGCACAATATTACCCTTGCAGACAAGTATTGTTGTGGCTTTAATAATGTGGTTGTTTCTTTAGAATGAGACCGTTGTGTGGCTCTGTCCTGTGCTCTGTGATAACTTAGCATGCTCACCTTATTTATAACCACCTCATTGTGTTGCCTGATCAGCATAAGCCCTCTGCATTTTGTTTGTATTCAAGCCACCATGAAGGCAGTTGCATCTCAGGCTTTTAAGATGCAGTGCTTAAAATGGTTTTCAGAGAACTCTGGGGAAAAAGCTGCAAAACCTAAAAGACATCTTACTAGCGTTGATCACCAGAGGTGAAATGCCTAGATCTAGTTTTGCCTGCCTAGTAAATGGACATTATGGCTCCATTGGCTTCAGCTGCACCTCTGTCCATCCGGGTAAGACTATGAGGAAAGACTGAAATAATTTGAGGTGTTTGGCCTGGAGAAGAGAAGCCTCTGGGGAAACCTCATTGCAGCCTTTCAGTGCTTAAAAAGGGTGCATAAGAAAGATGGGGGCAGAGATTTAGTAGAGCCTGTTGTGATAGGACAAGGAGTAAATTTAAGGAAGGCAGTTTCTATGATGAGCGTAGTGAACCATGGGCACAGATTGCCCAGAAAGGTGGTGGATGCTCTGTTCCTGGAAACATGCAAGGCCAGGTGGGATGGGACTCTGAGCCATCTGATCTCATAAAAGATGTCCTTGCTCATTGCAAGGCAGTTGGACTAGATGGCTTTTAAAAATCCTTTCCAGGTCGAGCTGTTCTATGATTTCTGCTAGTTGGATTGCAAGTAAATTTTACAATGGATGCCCAGAAATTGAAGAGCTCTCGGGCAGCAGATTTTTAAAAATGATTCATCTTAATGGCATACTTTATGTCACTGAATCCTTATTGAAAGGTAAAGGTAAAATCCAGTTTCCTTGATCAGAATTTCTTTGCCTAGATCGTAAGCCTTTTATTCAGCATCTTTTCACTTCTGCATCAGACATGGCAGATGTCAAATGCCTATTCTTATGTGACTGATCTTCAGAGCAGATCCTTCTCACTTGCTGGCTGAAGCAAAGACTGCAGAAAAAATGTAAGGTTGTATGCAGGAAATTAATCATAGTGTGTATACGTAAACTGACACATTAAATTTTGCCTTTTCTATTGTGCTACCTTAACTTGGTTTTAACACCTTTTTTTGGGGATGGTTTCTGCAAGATTTCTTTGCTTGTAGTAAGAAAATATTCTATAGATGGTATTATCCTGAGATACTTGAATTGTAATCACAAGCTGTGCTAATGTACAAGATTAGGCTGATGGGTAACATAGTCTGTTCTCTTGGGGCTACCACTGATGGAGCAAGTTAGTCTTGTGCCTATTTATGTGTATCTATAGAAGCAAATTGCTAATTTTGGACTCTTCATCTTCTGCAGGTAGTTGTCTCTGGTGTCCAGTCTTCCACCCTGTCCTGTTCTGTGTGAATGCTCTTATTTTTTTCTGTTCTGTGGATGGTGCATAAGCAATTTTATTAGTATTAGATGATTTATAATTTAGTCTTTGCAGTTCTGTTGCGCTTCTGTCTCCTCCGTCGATTCATCTGGACATTAATTCCTATTAGTAGGAACTTCCATCCTTTCTTGAACTTTTGCATTTTCTATGTATATCCGTGTCTGACTTTTATCTATGCCATTTAATTCATCTGGTTCCATACGTGTCTGAAACAAAGTGATTCAGAAACAGAATGATCCATAATAGAGGAGATAATGCCAACAGTCTTTGTTGAGTACTTAATAGTACAGAATTGGATCCATTAGTCTGTGTGCTTGTTCCTTGTATTTTTATGAGGGGAAAACATAGACAAACAGTGCTTAGAGTAGCAGATGTCATCAAGACATACTGCTGTCCTGTCCAGCCTACACTCTAGTCTATATTATTCTGATACTATTTTAGCTTCACAATTTGCAACTTTGATAGTTACTTTCTTACACTCATTGCAGCTTCATACAAGTACTAATCTTGTAGAGCACGTTATGGCAGGTTACTCTGAAGGTTAAATTAACTATCATTACAATTTAGGAATAAATATGTTTGTTACGTTTTATTGAACTAACGATCCACTTGAAGTGGTGTAGTTTAGATAATTAGGCGTGCCCTCAATTTCTTTGAAACTTACACAATTAACTGTTATTTTGAACTCTGGTCTGCTGCTTAGAACATTCTTATTGATACAGATGTGCTTACAACCTGAGAATTGCATAAATTGCTGAATATTTACCTAAGGTTTTAAATGTGATCTGGGAAATTAAATCAATTATTTCAGCATATTATGCAATTAAAGCATATTGGGCAAGTGAGCATTTCAGATTCCTGACCAGATCTTGTTTACCTGGTGATGGCTCTGGGAAACATGAATGGGTTACTAGTGTTGGAAGTGTGATCTAGAAGCAGGTGTCCTCTGTAATACAAGCCAGTAGCTCTTTTTGAACACAAAGGTGAACAATCACTTAGACTTGATATATTTTAGAGTCCTGCTTGCAAGATTAAGCATTTTTGCTGCTTTGTATTTTGGCTGCTGTTGTAAAGCTAGCTAACAACTGAACATGAATGAGAACAGTGGTTAAGGAAACTAAACTCAACTGTCCCAGCTGTTAGGTCAGTGGAGTTCTGTACTAACTAACTGGCTTTTACCAGGTAGAATATTTAATTCAGCATGGCTTGAGCAAAGATTAAAAGTCCTCAGTGTGTGGACTCGCCTTGAAACTGCAGCTAGATGTGAAGTGTTTCAGGATTGATGTAGCAGCTTTTTGCAGAATGTGATACTGATGAGCATGACTGAATTGTGGAAAATATATGCTTTGTTGATGGATAGGGTTTTTTTAAATCAATATAGTTTTCTCCTATTCTCAGAAGATTAGGCCAGAATTAGAAGTGTTAAATAGACTGTACCACTTTCGGCAAATCATGCTGTATCATTGGGATTCTCAGCTATCTGTTTGAGTTGTAACGTGTCATGCTACTCTTCATGTACTGCACCACCGAGGATACCGCAGTTTGCTTAATTTTTTTCTTAAGAGCTACCTTTTATGGTCTACTTCTGTCTGTACTATCCTAAGGAGGAAGAATCTAGCTGTCTGGAGTTTTAGGAAAACGTTTAATCAGATACTATTTCAAGGACAGGGATAAGAGTCATATGACAGTATAGGAACACTTCTCATGTGGAAAAGGTACCAGCATTTCTTTTGAAATGCCTAGAAATAGCAAAAGGCAGATAAACACTCAGCAAGTGAGAAGTAAATTTATGAATATGCTTGTGAGGTAGCCTGTGCTCCTTTGCATATGTTGGCTTCCATGGGAGTTGTCTTTGGAGGAGTCAAAGGCAGACAGACTGCAGATGTGTTTTTTCACAGGAGGGTGATGTTTCACAATTTCAACCCTGAGGAGTAAGTCTGAATATAATTTCTGCAAGTGTTGAGATGCAGTTCATTAGCAAAAGCATAATATTTGAATTTAAGAAATCTGAGTAGTGAGTTCCTGACTCATTTTACATTAATATGAGTACTGTGTGGTTCTTAAGGGTGTACCTCTTATATTTATAATTGCAAGAATATATTATAACAAATTATAAAAGGGACTGTAGTTTTCTAAAGAGGGACGGGACATGTAAAGAAAAGGTTACAAAAACTAGGATAACAACTTGTTTCCTCATTTTGCTGATGCACAGTCAGACCAAAGCACTGTGTAAATATTTGTATGTGTGAATCATATTTATGTTACACCCGGAATGACCTGTGGCTGTTTTGCATGAGTTCCCTGCTTCTGTGAGAAAAAATGATCAGTATGTCCTTGTACAGGATACAAAGAATGGAGTCAAAACCCTCAAGAATTCCTCGCAGGATATCTGTTCAGGCTTCCAGCTCTCCTCTAGGATCTAGAACTGGAAACAGTTTATCTGGTGCATATAGTACAAGAGAATCTTCATGGAGATTAGAATCTGGATACCAGGTAATGTATTTTTATTCTTCTTATAAAGTATAGTAATTGTAAAAGTGTCTTTTTTACCAAGAAAAGCTCCAAAACTCAGACGAACAGAATTTCTAAACTGCCAAGAATTTACTAACCAGGCCAATGACAGTCATCAGTGAACTGGTAATTCTAGATTTTCTGGTTTTACCTGCTCTTGTTTGTAGCTGCACCTTTAGAAATCCAGCTGTTTAATGAATGAGAGGACATCCTGATAATATGGATCTGTTTTCTTATGAGTCACTGCCATCTGAAACCTGAGTAAATGGAGTTTTCTGTTGAGGGAGAGGTGAGGGTTTTGTTTGAAGTTTGAGGTGTATAGGGCGTTACATTTGATGTGTTGGTGATACAAAAAAGTACCGGTCTGTGCTGTCAGTTAACAAGGCTGTACGGTTCTGCAGCACCTTCTGTGTTTATGTTTTGAAAAGGTAAGGGGGGAGCTTTAGACTCTGTCCTGGTTTTTATGCTGGCCAAATGCCAGGCACCCACAACAGTCGCTCACTCACCCTCCCCTGCCGCAGCTGTGCAGAGGAGGGAAAAACTTACTGAAGGCTTCATGAGTTGAGATAAGGACTGGGAGAAAACACTCCGAGGGCAAAACAGGCTTAACATAAAGGTACAAAGTGAATTTATTACTAACAAAATCAGAGGAGGATAATGAGAAGTAAAATAAACCCTGAAAACCGCTTTTTCTTCTCCCAACCCCTCCCTCCTTTCCCACTGACAGTGCAGGGAGAGAGGGTGGTGGTTTTGGTCAGTTTGTCACCCGAGATCTTCTTCCGCTTGGCACAGGGTCTGGAGTCCTTCCCGTGTGAGGCTGTGGGGTTCGTCACAGTTCTCTGTGAACTTCTGCAGTGTGGGTTCACTCTCACGAGCAGCAGTCCTCCCAAAACTGCTGTGGTGTGGGTCACTCTTCCACAGGGTGAACTCCTCCAAGGAAAGGTTGCTCCAGTCTGGGAGGAGGGGTCCTCTCTCTCCACTGGGTCTCCTACCGGATCACAGCCTCCTCTGGGAATTTACCTCCTTCAGTGTGAGCATCTCCCCCATGGGCTGTGGGTGGATCTCTGCATCCCCCATGGATGCCCATGGGCTGCAGGGGCACAGCTGCTTCACCATGGTCATCACCACGGCCTGCAGAGGAATCTTGGCCCTGGAGCACCTCCTCCCCCTCCTTCTGTACTGACCTTGGTGTCCCTGTGTTGTTTTCTCTGTCATGTTCTCACTTCCTACTCTATTGTAGCTGGAATTAAAACTGCATCCCTACTTGTGTTTTAATTTCTTCTGAAATCTGTTATCACAGAGGTGTTGCCACCATCTCTAATTGGCCCAGCCTTGGCCAGCAGCATGTCCATCTTCACAGCCATCATGGATTGGCTCTGCCAAACATGGTGGAAGCTTCCAGCAGCTAATCACAGAAGCCACATCTGTGGCCCCCCAGCTACCTACCAAAAACCAGGCTCTGCAAAACCGACGCAGACTGTCACGTCAGTATGTTAGTACAGCTGGGTTTTGTGTGCACTGCATGGGACTAAAAGGCCTTTTGCTGTTTCACAAGCAGCATTTTACACTAACCAAACTACTTTTGTGGGGAAGGGGAGCTATGCTGAAGAGGATATATTCACGCTGTGCAGGTACTTGCAATTTGGGAGAGTATTATGGGAAGCAGAGATTAAACTACTGTAAAAATTATTTTTGACACTTGGAAGCAACATATAGCAGTTTGGCTCAATTATCTTAGTACTTTTTTTCTGCTCCTGTCAGCAACTCTCACCTCAGTTTTGGGCCCAGAAATATAAGCCCATTTTGATCTTTGAAATTGCAGAAATTTAACTCTGTGATTAAATGTTCATATTAAAAACAAAACAAAAAAGGTTAGGAGTTTGGTCCCTGCTGACAAGCTATCTGGGATGTTGTATTATATAACGCCGTTTTGAGGAACAGTTTTACAAGTAATAGAACGTTATTTTTAGCACAATTGAATGTATGTGTGTTACATTTTTGTTATCTCTAGCCTGCATGTGCTTGTCATTATATAGGCTGTAGAGAATGTACAAAAGGGACCAGTTGTCTGTCATTTCTGCATTTTAGAGTCCTACATGTTTTTCACTGGCTGCTCAGCAAAAGCAAATCGAAAAGTCTTACTCTGTAGAGATTTATGGACATGGTCCACACGCAGTGTATGTATACTGAAAGCCATTGATCAGAAGAGAAGTCTTCAGCTGACCTGGTGCTGTAAAGTTCGATGTGTTAGAGCTGTTAAAAGATTTTGACACAATGTAACTTTCATTATTTCATTTATTACATGAACTGCAGTGTGTTCACTGCACTGTTTATTCTTTTGACTACTTCCTCTTGAGCAAAGTGATTCTGAGCTGAAGAATGATCTCATAACGCTTGCCAGTTAAAACAGAAGGGGAAATATTTGTATAGTAGATTATATTGTATCCCTTTTTTCCACTCCCAGTTTGTAGAAGGTAGTCTGAGAGCTCTTTACTCAAGACTGGTGCTTAGTGATAAAGCCATAGGGAAGCTCCCTCTCTTGACTAAGCTTTGGTACTTGCAGAGCTGGTAGGAACAAATTGCATTATTGCTTGCGCGTTAAGATTACAGAGACTGGAGCAAGAAGGTTTAAGTCCAGTCAGATAGGAATACAAAGGACAGGTGTTTTCATTTTGTTAGTCCATTCAGAAACCTACCTTAAAGTATTTAAGATCTAGTTCAGTTAGAAATAATTAAAATTTTGTCATTTAGAAGAAAAATGTTGACTAGCAGTAATTCTTTAGGTATAAAGAGGACTTGGATTTCTAATACAGAATTTCTATAGAGAGAACACTTGATTATAGGTTAACTCAAAAACTTCAGGGACAGATCAGTCAAATTTGTATTTGGTTTTGGTTAGGGCTAACAAATAAGAAAGGTTTCTATTGGGTGGGTTTGTTGCATTTTTTTTTTCATACAGGTATGGAATTCTTGTACGTCATGTACTTTTGAGATTGATCTGGGTACTAACCCCTGCTTATCTGAGGCATAACAAAGAGGTTAATTGTCAACTAATCAGATGTATGGGATATAGTGTTGTTGCTAGGTAACTTTAAAATACAAAAATTGAGCTAGTGGCATGAGAAAAAAAATCCTATCCTTTATGATACAACATTTTATGACAAATGAATTAGAAGTTTTTTTTGTTGTTGTTTTTTTTCAGTGGAGGCATAGGGTGAAGTGTAGTTTATAAAATTGTTTTGAATGTTTTCCTGATCACATTTTTCAACTACTGAAAATAGACACCGTAACCAGAATACCTTATGTAGGGCTTTAATTGTTAAGTTCTGACAAGGGATGTTAAATAGTCTTAAGGTGAATTGAAGAAAGAAAACAAGCTGAGGTTTTTGTGTTGTTTTGGTTTTGAATGCTTTGTTGTTGCTTTTAAGAAATGATGACAGCAACTACTGTGTTTGTAGTGCTAATAGTTCATAGAAAGAGAATGGACAAATAATCACTTAAGAATACTGCTTAGTATTAGTGAAATGGTCGCCTATCTCTATTAATTTTGCTAATCTCCATGATTATTCTATGGAGCAAATTAAATTGCAGTCTCTTTCCTCAGTGATAATCTGTTCATCGAAATTCAGCTTGTTTTAGTGGCCCAAGAGGTGCTTTTGTTGTCAAAGGCGACCCTTTCTACACCTGTGGTGTTTTTTGCATTGGAAGTGAGACCCTTAATTCTGCTCTGTTGCTGCAGTATCTAAGTCAGGGTAATGCCTCAGAAGCCTTACACTTCAAGTTTTTATTGTCCTAGGTCAAAACAGAGGACAGATGAAGGAGCTGCTATAAAGTACTTAAGAAAAAGCCACCCAAGAAAACTTACCTTTTTGCCAGTGGTTCTCTCTAAGTCTGTTTCATTTCTTGGCTATCTCTCAAGGTTTCTTATTAACTGTTTCCAGATTTGTTACTGCTTCCACTTCCCTGTATTTTCAATATTCAGATCAGATACAGATTTTGAGTTACAAGGTGCATATAATAAGTATGTTGTTCTTCAGGAATCCAGGGCATTGAATAGTTCCAGCAGAGACTGGAGAATTGGAGAAAGGGACACCCGTGAAACTCCTTGGAAGCTTAGAGCGTCGTCTCCAACTCACTACTCAGGGACACTTGATCACCCTCATTCTGGAAGATTTTTGGGAAGCAGAAGCAGACTGGTGAGAACTGTTAATGTTTGATACAGGTTTTTACTTCAGTCTTCCCAATCTGAGAAGCTGCCTGCAGAGACTCTCTGTAACATTTCTAGATAAGTAAATCTTATTAATTCAAGATGGAGCAAAAGCTGGAAGATAGAACATTCAGAGGATGAAAATAGTGATGTATATTAGTTTTACTAAAAGTTAAGAAATACATTTGAAGTCAGTAGCTCTGTTAAAAGTCCATTTAAAAAGGAAAAAGGAGGGGGTGATTAGAATCTCAGACATGTTATAGTCCTGTGGATGGCGAAGTTGGTACTATTTATACTTGTTCCCTCAGGTATTTTAATGGGGGTTGTTTTTTGCGTAGTACTAGCTTTGTGAGTTAACACTAAGTTCATGGACTTGGAGATCTGCTTTAGGAAATTCAATTTTGAGGTGTAGTTCATAGTCTGATTGTTCTTACTTACGTGCTTCTTACATCATACTGTGAAATGATGGTTACCTGAGATTCAAGACTCATGCCCTAGTAGTTTGTCTTAACTGGGTTCTAGAATGTGCCTTTGTAACTCCAAGAATAAACTAGCTTGCTTTTGACATGCTTATGCATTTTAGAGTGACAGTAAAACAATTTGAAGCACAGTAGAAATATTAAAATAGGGAAAGCAGAAAACTCTGTACAAGTTTGGGACAATAGTGAAATAAAAATTCTTCTCACTTTCAAAGTGAAAGATGTTTGGGTTTGTAAGAGTGCTTGCATCGTTAAACAGGTGTTGGTGTTCTTAGGTGACTTGAAGGTGAAGACGCTGAGATATTGGGAGGTGAGGAGGGAGGAACTGGTGTGCACGTGTTGGCCGTCAGGGGAAGTCGTGGTAGATGTCTACATATAGTTTAAATGCAAGTGGAATATGTGGTTCTAAGTGGTCTACATATCTAGTTAAATTAGTGCTATTAATTTTCAAGATGAAAACCCATTTTTCCCCCCATTAAGTTTAATTATTCTCTTAAAGTAAATTCTAATGCAAGTGAACCTTGCAAAAGACACTCTGAAAATTCTACATATCAGGTAGTAAAAGGGAAAGTAACCTGGCTTTGTACTTGGTTTCTGATGTTAGTTTGTCTCCTTATCTGTATTTTTTATGATGGGATGGGGGAAATACTTAAGAGATTTCTTAGTTTGAAGGAGTAAGAAGTTGTGGCTTAAACTTAGTAAAAACTAAGTGTTTTTAGTAAGAACTTAGTAACTAAGTAGAACTTAGTAACACAGATATAAAACTAAAACACAGGTATAACATACTCTAATTTCGTTGATCTGTAAAGGGACTTGGTTGTAGATAGTTTCCGGGAAGACAAACCGCTTGATTCAGCTTTTTGATGGAGCTCAACTTTTTCTTTTTTATATGAAAAAAATAAACCTGAGGTATTTAAAATAGAAAATGAATGCCTTGACTGTAAGTAACCAGATGAACAGCTTTGTAGGCTATTCCAAACTTTTTAAGTCCTGTAGGGCTAGTTTCTGAAAACAGTTTTATTTCAGCGCTGTACACTGCAAAAATTGTTTTGTACCTGTTCTTTTCTCTGAACTCCTTCAGTTGCACTTAAACTTATTGTAATCAAAATATGCTTATTTCAAGCAGTTTTCCTGAACCTCACTCCTTAGTTAATTGTATTTTAGGTTGATAGAAAATAGGTTGGATTAGTTAAACTGTTAAATAAAATAATGTAGCTCTTCAGTTTTGGCCACTTCTGGACAGCAAAATATGTTCCCCTGGGGATCTGTAAAGCTATATTTAATTATGTATATAGCATCTTACAGGCCAGGAATATAATTTTTCCCTGCTTTTTCTAACAATTTTTTGTTGTAAGCCACATCTATCTGTAAAGGAAATATAATATTGAATGTTATAGAAACTGACTTTTGTTGGTAGGACTGTATTGAGTACACCAGGAAATACTAATCAAAAGCACAAGCGTAATTCCTATGTTATTTTTAAAGAAAAGGTTTTGTATCTAAAGTTATTCTTTACGCTTTCTGTGAGTTTTACATTATGTACACTTTTGTGCAGTGTAAGTGCATCTGATACACCATGTAATTTATTTTTTAATGTTATTTCAGTCTACGTCATCTTCCTCTCATTTCACATCTGGGTGTTACGGTGAGTCTGAGAGAACTCAGGGAGCATATTCAAGACTGCATAGCCAGCAGCAAGATAGTGATTCAAAGAGACCTAAACTATCTTGTACATCTACCTCTTCTGTGAGAACTAATGGCTTGACTGCCTTTTCAGGTGAGAGGTTGATTACTTGAGCTGCATTACATCAAAATTGTCTGAGTAGTAAGATAAGGTTTTACCATGTTTTAAAAGACTTGCTTCAGATATCATGCGTATATCTTTCATAAGTAATAAAAATGTATGCCTATCTAAAGGGGATGTTCACAATAGTAGCAGTATCCAAAGTTCTGAGTATGCTGTTAACATGGTCTTTTGAAAATCCAATTGTATTCATGTCATTTTGGAATTATTACCTGTACCTATTCCATTTGTGGTCAAGCTCAACTGCATGGCTCAAACATAGCTTAATTGCTTAAGATTTCAAGAAAAGAATGAGTACAGCTGCTCTTATTTCATGAGTCAAATGGTGTTGATACATCAACATGTGCCAGGAACAGCAGAAAGGAAATCTTTAGCATACTTAGCAGTATGTTCAAGCACAGTGTCATGGCTGGTTAGAGCACTGTTGTTAGGGGTCGGGAAAGAAAGCGTTCCTTTTTCAGCAGGGCCTGAACTCATTCTCTAGCTCCTGGTAAAGAAACGTCCTACACTAAGAGCTCTTTCAGGAAAACCTGAGATTTTTGTTAAAGCTGTAAGTTTGTGAAACTTGGATAGATGGAATTTATGCAATATGCCATCAGAAAAGCTCCGGAAGTAACAGTCAAAGCCGTAAACTGAAAATATTTCTAAACCATTTTGATACAGATCATTAGATTAATTCAGATTACTCTTGTGAATATGGATTAATGTTTTTTTTAATATCCCCTTATGGAATTGCATAGCCATCCAAATAAAAATTATTAAATTCTTGCTCAAACCTCAGTATTATTGATGCTTTCTTACTCTGTTAATGAAATAACAACCATTAACATTTCTCATTATGTTGTAGGACTGTTTATCTTTCCATTTCTACATGGGTTAGTCGTCACACTACCAACCAATGAGTACTTAAATTTAGTTTTCTAAGTTAGCAGTGAAGCGATATCAAGGTGAATGTTTCAGAGCCATTGAAGAAGACTCTTTTGGAACAAGAGTTTTGTCCACAGCTGATGTATATGCAGTTGGCTATGCAGTTGTTTGGTCTGTGAACAAAAAACAGATCCCTTTTTATACTGAAGTGTTTTGCTCTGTAATATGAACAAGGACAGTTAGTCATTGTTCTTAAAGTTGTGTATAAACTGCATTTAAGCTTCATCAGCTGTTTTTATGAGAAATGGAATTTCATTTAAGTAGTGTCAAGTAGAATGGCAGCATTTACTGAGTCTCTTCTGTTTTGCTATAATGTGAAACCTTTTTAAAACCTAGCTACCATTAGGAAGCAAGATGCTACTTCTCTTCCTCCTCTGTCCTGTAAGAGGACAAAAGGGTCTGACTCTTCACAAAAGTATTATTACTTTTTGTTTGATTTAGCTTTCAGAGCTAACTTGCTGCAAGATGAAGTAAGTGCCAGCATCAGCAGAGTGCACTTAGCTTTATGTTGGCAGCTGGGTCCTTGGTCAGCCTAGTGGTAATGTTACACTTGCCCTTGATAGGAATAACAAAAATGTCTGCGTCAAAAGTGCCAGTTTTAATGGATTTTTAGACTATGACAAAAAAAGGGATTTATTTACTTTTTTTTTTCTAGAGTCCTCATGGAGATGCAGTAGGATTCCTAGATCTTCATCAGTAATGCTTGGCTCCCTTGGAACTGATCTGGTGAGAGAGCGAACACGGTTAGAAAGAAGAACAGAACTGTCTGTTAATAACCTGGTGGATCCCAGCTACAGAAACAATGACTTTTCACCTTCAACATGTATGTTCTGTGTAACTGTAAGCTCGTAAACCTACAGTTTGTATGGCTTTTAGTTTCTTAACATGCTTATAGGATGACAGAATGATTTGGTTTGGAAGGGACCTTTTGTTCTATCCCCTGCCACGGGCAGGGACACCTTCCACTCTGCCAGGTTGTTCCAAGCACCATTCAATATGGCCTTGAACACTTCCAGGGATGTAGCATCCAAAACTTCTCTGGGCCTGTTCTTTTAATATTTTATTCAAAACACAAACACAAGATATATTTTAAAGTGTCCTTTTAAATAAAGTTGGTTGGCCACTTTCCATGCGTTGGCCAAATCATCGAAGGATATATAAATGGTCTAGCTTGTAGATGCATTCAGTCATGTGAAAGTGGTGTTGGTGGCCGCCAGTGTAACTCTGATTAGTCAGTAAAGCTCTTTTCTTGTTTGTCTTAAAATCTCTTTGTATTTAGATATGGGAAGAGAAATAATGTTGATTTGATCCGGGAAAGTTTTTTCCTTAAAGGTGCATATTATCTCTTTTTATTTGGGTTCTCAAATGGTTATTAGGGAAAACTGCTAGACTACTGAGAATAAAAATGGATAAACACACACTTTACATGAAGTGAGAGGTTTGTCTCATGGCAACTGCTAGGACTAGTAAGGACTTCTGCACTGTAATTTTCACTTCCTGTTCGGAGTGCTGTGACCTTCTAGAGCTGTCTCAAGGGAAGCTCACCATTAGTCTTGATCTGTAGCCTTTTGCAGATGCATTAGTGGTATTTTGTAATGCTGAAGTTAAAAAAAAAAGCCATGTTTCTAAGTATATATGATAATGGGAAAATATAAAAACTACTTATTTCAGAATTTGTCCTGTAGTCTTGCCTCGACAGAAGGGTATATTTTAATGTCATCATACTCTAAGCACTTTTTAGTAAGGGGGTAGTTTGACTACTCCACCTGGTAGAGCCTAATGGGAGAAGTGGATTGGTGAGCAACCTTGCTTTGTACTGTCTGTGCTGCATTTCTAGCGGTAGTACTGCTATTGAGTGCTATCAAAATAACTCCCAGCTGTGTTCCCTGATGTGTAGTCAAAAGCATATGGTAGATGGTTGGTTCGTTAGCTGTTATCTGCCAGATAAATATAGCTTATCTTCAGAAGTAAATGGTGATTGCAATGCAGAACCCATTAAAAAAGAGTCACCAAAACTACAAAGATGAAAGTTTTAAAATGGAGAATACATAGAGAGCTTCTGTTTCGTACCTTCATCTATCCATGCTTGTTCCTCCTTCCCCCTTTTCCAACCCACAACCCCCTAGTGCAGCCATTTGAGGAAGACTAGCCACCTCAGCTGCTTCGTGTGAGCTACAGTTCATCTAGAGTGGAGTTCTTTTCAATGTGTTGACATACTCTGACAGCATTTACAGAAGATATGCTTGTAAAAATGATAAAATGGTTTGGGTTGGAGGGGACCTTTAAGGTCCCCTAGTCCAATCCCCTTGCAGTGAACAGGGACATCTTCAGGTAGGACAGGTTGTCTAGAGCCCTGTTGAACCTGACCTTGAATGTTTCCTGATGTGTTTGAGCACATCTTGTCATAGTATTTTCCTCTGCTTTTCTGCAACAGATCATCAAGACAGGCCTGCGTCTTCATATCCAGAGGGAGCAAGACCAAAAGACAACTCATTAAGCACTTTGAGGCTGAATGTACCTATGAACCGCCAGTTGCCTTCTGATCATCAGCCGTCTTTTTTCAACAGAGACTCTAACATGAGCTCTTCAAGATCCAGCTATCCTTCAAGACAAAGGAGAAATGAATTGGAATCTCCCCAGAGGAGTGTGCAGCCAGCATTTTCTCTTACTGCCATTAGAGATGAAACCCCTTCCTCAAGTGGTTCTGAAAGGGTTTTCTCTTCTCAGAGGTCACTGAATGAGTCAGCAGCTGACAGTGAAGGGAGGCGCACAACCAGACAGCTGCTATCTCGTTTAGCATCTAGTATGTCTTCTACATTTTTCTCTCGAAGGTCTAGCCAAGACCCATTGCATACAAGATCGTTAGGCTCTGACGAGTCAACGGTGGTCCCAAGAGTTCAAGCTACTACTCTGTCAAGTAGTAATGGAGCTGCAACTCCTGAAGTTCCAGGACTTCAGTCATCCGAAGCTTCTCAGGGGTTTAGTTTTCTTGGACGAAGATGGGGTTTATCAGGAGTTTCACAAAATCGCAACTCTGATTCTGATGGGGAAAATTACAGACCAGACACTGAAAACAGGAGCACAGGATCCTGGTTGTCATCCTCTTTGAGGAACAGATGTACACCTCTCTTCTCCAGAAGAAGAAGAGAAGGAAGAGATGAATCTACAAGGATCTCTACCTCTGATACAACTGCTAGATCACAACATGTCTTTAGAAGGAGAGAGTCAGGTGAGGAGACCTCTCTCGAAGCATCAGATAGCCCTCGTCGGGCTTCTGTTAGCAGACCAACACCTGCGGTATCTGTTATTTCTACAGCTACTGCCTCCCCACCAGATTCAGCCCCCAGTGGGAGAAGTTCAGGTATTCTGCCTGGTTCTCTCTTTCGCTTTGCAGTACCTCCAACATTAGGAAGCAGTCTGTCTGACAATCTTATGATAACTGTAGATATTATTCCTTCTGGCTGGAATCAGTCTGATGGACAAGAAAGCGGCAAGTCTAAAATACCGCCTTCAAGAGATCCGGAAAGACTCCAGAAAATTAAAGAAAGGTAAGTTAGTGTGTTCTTTTGCAGTAGTAAAATGTATCTATTTTGACCTGAGAGGGCTTTCTGCAGTCTTGATTTTAAAAGAATACTTTGCTTTAGAGGAGGTGGCAACTCAGTCCCCTGTCACCCATATTCTCACTTTTGTCCTTAAAGAAGCTTGTTTTAATTCTCATAGGTTTGAGAGCAGTTTGATAAGTGGAATTTTCATTATAAAAAGTCCTGTGTGAAATGTCACGGCATTTGTTGGTATTCCATCCTATTCAGCCTGCTTTTAGAAGATTCTGAAGATGAAGAGGGTGACTTATGCAGGATCTGTCAGATGTCCTCTGCAAGTTCTGACAACCTTTTAATAGAACCATGCAAATGCACTGGGAGTCTGCAGTATGTTCACCAGGAGTGCATGAAAAAATGGCTGCAGTCGAAGATAAATTCAGGTAAAGCAAACTAGACCAGGGTAGGCTTCCAGTTATACAGGGAGGTTTATCAGAAGGATTGTACTTGCTGAGGTATTTAGTTGAAAAGCAAGCAGTGGGGACAAACAGTAGTATGGCGCTTGCAGGCTTTTTGTGTCTGTGCAGCTTCTCATGTGAGTAGTTCCAAGAACTGCATTTCTTGTTTAGAGAACTACATTTTTTGGGGTTGTCTATTAAGACGTTAGACAAAAGATAACATTGCAGAAGTGTAGCTTTAGAATTACTCTGCCACCACTCAGTGGTACCACTTCGGGTGGCATTTGTTCCCCACCCTTCCTTATTTAAATGGTTGTGCTTTTTTTTAAGACTTCTATAGCCGAGCTAGCTGTTAGCAGTGATAGGAATTTGAAATCCAGAAATGAGTTTGAATTATAACTAGACTTGAATATGTTAATTTTTTTAAAAGATACTAACTCCTGTTCAAGGCACTTTAAAATTGCTTGTTCAAAAATTACTTCAAAGTGTGTATATAATTCTTTAAGAAACACTTTACATAGTGCATGCTGTAGAAATATTTTTGTAACAGCTTGATTGACCGGTTTGTAACTGTTATCTGCAGTATTCTTAAGACTTAAAAGTAGGTGGCTTGATAGAAGATGTGAAATACTTTGTACCAAAGGAAGGTGCTAGTATCTGACTTTTTTACTCCGCACCAGAGGATACACATCAGAGTAGGGATGTTTTAGAAGCCTTAGCCTGCAGAATAAATTAATTTGAATTATTTAACTATATATAAAGACATAAGTCCACTATCAACTTTGTCAACTTACTTTATTCATCTTGTTGCTTATGGAGGAGTTTGTTTTAAAACCGGTATGTAAGACAAAATGTTATGTAACAATAACTTTATTCTGGTATATCTGTTCTTACTTTTGTGTCTGTTTGGGTTACACAGTAAAATTCAGAAAGCCCAAGAAGCGATTTTATGCCAGACTTGCAGGAAGAGGTGTATTATATCCAGAGTGAATGTGAGGCAAAATACGTGCAGCTGGATAGAGAATAAACATTCTACAGAGTTTAAATTCTGGCAGTAGGAGATGTTACTACATTCCTATTAGAGGCTTTCTTTTCTTCTAACATTGCTCTGAAAAGTAAAGCCAAAAAATTACGTAGAATTTTTAATGTTTATATGAGCATGTCGTATGTTATAGATCGTGGAAACTTGACACTGAATTTTCCCCTTGCCCGCTTCCCCATCAGGTTCTTCTTTGGAAGCAGTGACGACTTGTGAATTGTGCAAGGAGAAGTTGCATCTTAATCTGGAAGACTTCGACATTCATGAACTCTATAGGGCACATGCAAATGAACAAGTTAGTATATTTTACCTAATTTGATAAGTGTTGCTTTAGTGCTGGGAGGGCAGTCTTTAGAGAAGCCAAATGCATCTCCATTTCAGAAGGACTGTTATACATAAAAAGTAATGTTAATGTGGAACAGATTTTTCTCTTCAATATTGCAACTACCACTACTTTCCTGCTACGCTTCCGAGAGCTGAGTTTTGAGTAAGTTTAATATATCTCTTCTCTTACTTGCGTATCTGTCATCTAGCTTTGTAATCCAGTGTCTCTGGATTGCACATTGTCACATAGGTGCAGTGTGAATTCTGGCGTGATTAGATTGAATTTCGCATTAAGTCAGGAGTTGCCATCGCTTTTAGCTGTTTCTGAACACAGTTTAGCAGTTGTTTCAAACATACAATTACAAACTTCTTTTAGAGTAGTAGAAACTAACCTCTGTTCTAGCAGTTTCTAACTGCTCCTTCAAACAATTTCCTAGCTTAAAAATAATCAAAGGCACATTGGTATTACTCTTGTTATTTAAAATGTATTATCTTAGAACTACTGGGTTGTGTAGTATTTAAAAATGAGTAAATAACACAAAGCTGGTGTTTTTAATGAACTTTATTCAGAGGGTTTTTCCCTGTTCTCTGGGAATGTATTCTGATGATATACAAAGAGTAATGATACTAGCGTGCCTCAGATGTTTAAAGAAAATACCAGGTGGCATCCATTTTGGGGCAAAATATCAGCCTCTAATTTTTTTATTATTTAAAGTAAGTTCTTACCCTAGTACTCTTAATTCCCATCAATTGGGGCAGTCTCTGAAAAGTCTTTCTCAAGAGTGCCATCATCTTGTTTTAGTACTACTACTTATTGGTTGCTGTCACTGCACTTTTAGAGAAATAAGAACTTTTAATTTTTTTTCCTAAAGAATTGACTAAATTATCTGTTCAGCAGTAGCATTTTAAAAGTTTTTCTCTTATCTTAGGAGGTAAAGGAATTATAACATCGTAACATTCTTAAAATACATTCCTTTATTTTGGCTTTCTGTAAAGCCTTGGGACCACAGAGAAGAAACCAGCAATATTGGTTTTATTTCCGCAAGTGATAAAATACTCTTATTTGCACGTTCTTTCCTCTGAACTAACCATGCTGACTGAGATTTAATTTGTAGGACTCTTATTTATCTTCAGGGATAACATGTTAGATTTGGGGTGGATGGGAAGGACCAGAAGTACAAATAACTTTTCAACAACTTAAATTTTTTAGTGTTACATTCTCCTAATTCTTTTGGAGCGATTAGAGATAAATCTGTAATGATTCCATTAAAATCTGATTGCTGTTCTACTTGAAACATATATGCAGATGTATTACTGACATTCTGAGTGTTTCTTTTGATCTCTTTTAAGGCAGACTATGAATTTATCAGCTCTGGTCTCTACCTTGTAGTGTTGTTACACTTATGCGAGCAGCGCTTTTCTGATATGTTAGGAACTGCAAATGAGGCCAGCACACGTGTCAGAGTAAGTATGCAGTGATTTTCTGGCAGGAATTGCTCATACAGAGAACTTGGAAGCAGATTGTTACCTCGAGTGACCTAGGAGCTAGATACCAAGAAACACACTTTTTAAACAAATGTAGGTCTAGAATGGGCTGTGCTTGTCAGTGCACCGTGTTTGGTTGGAAACTGAAGGTGCTACATAATTGCAGGTATTCTGCTAGAGAATGCTTTTTCTCAGGGTTGTTGGTAATTCATTAGTTAGCATGCATGTTGTCATGATTATTATGAATTTATGCAAAACTGGAAGGTTAACCTCTCTCTGTGCCAAACATGCACTTAAGAATGCTGGACTACCTGATTAGTCTAATTTTTCTCATTATGCAAGTCTATATTGCAGCTGTCTAGAACTTGCAATGCTTGTCTGTCAGAGTGCACCTTAACGTGCACTTGAATATTAACATTCTGCAACAGCCTATAGCTGTAGCATGGTTTCTGTGGCATTAGTCCAAACTCTTATTAGTTGCATTTGATTGCATTCTTGTCATTTGAAAGGCCTGGCTTAGGAACCCTTAACCAGTAAAAGATCAACCTTCTGATACAGAGTTCTTTCTGCACAGTGATTCACTCGTAAATCCAGTATTCTACGTGTTTATTTGATACTAGATAATTAATTAGTGCTCTTAGTCAACTGAGCTCCTGAAAAGCTGGTTATTTTTAGGTTTTTTGCTTACATACGAAGAAGTGACATTATTAAGCTTATCCAATGCATATGGGAATGGTTGACTGCTAGCAGGTACTAGGTCTTTGGGGAAGAGGCAGGACTCTGCTCTACCTAATCTCTTAATGTATTAGAACAGTGCTCCTCTTTTCTGTGTGCATGTAACGTAGGGCTTGTATTCCACGGTCCAGTCTCTCTGCTACAGGTGTAGAGATATAAAAGACACATGATCTAATCGTAGCCAGCATCCAGCACAGGTTATTAGCGGGAGTGTATTGAAGAAGATGCTTTTACTGGTTTCCCATCAGAGGAGGCATTACATACTTCGGTTTGTGACACTGCATTTTAAACCAGTGAGAGCACCAATGCTAGTGTTTGATATTAAGCATATAAGTAAGCTATGGAAACTCATTTTATCTGCTGTGTCTTAGTATCTGGACTTTTAACTGAAGCAGTGATACAGTTTGGTAGTGACAGAAGAAAACTACTTGGCTGAGACTTTATTCCTAGGAATTCTGGCTTTGGGTTTTGATACCATGTGCTTCTAACATCAAACCATCACCACTGCCTAATAGTAATCCTGGTCTTAAGATTTTAATTGTAAACAAAATCTTTAAGTGTGTCTATGCATTTGTCATGAACCACATCCAGTCAGAGGGTTCTGTTTTGTCATATTAGTCATGGATTAAATGAAATGGATTTAACTAATGCAAGTCCTTACCGTGATTATGTTTTTCTGCATTACAGTTTTTAGGAATGGTTTTCATTAAACTGACACTTGTTTGTTTGCTGCTTTCAAAATTGATGTATTTTAGAGACTGTAGAACGTGATGTCACAAGCTGCTACCACAAACATTTTACGGCTGAAGTAATTGTGCAATAGCAATTTGAAGTCTAGTGTGTGTGGATTTATATTAAATTCTGTATTGTTTTTTGTAAGTTGGGCAAATGGGTTAGGATAACCAAGATCTGTCATGAATCTTTGGAATGTAAAAAGTGAAGAAAACTTTGCTAACTTGTTGCAAATTTCTGCAGATAACTTTGCAACTTTTAAACTACTTTCTCTCTGCCTTGTTTCTAGTTTATTAACCTTGCAAGAACTCTTCAGGCACATATGGAAGATATTGAAAGTAGGTGCTTCCCCTCTTTCCCTCCTCTCCCATTAGATCTACTCAAAGCTAATGAGTGCAATCCTCCTTGCCAAGATTCATAATACTGAACATCATTACTGAAAACCTTACTCAGCAGTGCTTTTTCCATCATCAGTAGAATTATTCTGAGGGGGAACTGGTTTTAATTCTCCATGATTAATTTCCCAACAGCATAGAGTTGTTTAGACCACAGAAGTGTTATCTGCAATCAATAACAAATTCCTTACTAGTTACAGTTTTGTTATTGTAGTTCTGGTAATTCGTAATTACAGGATAAATGGTGACCTTCAGGTTGTTGCCTTTTAGAAGAGTCTTAGCAGGAAAGAAACATTTAGAATTGAATTTTACTGCATTTAGATTAGACACTTGTATTGCCATTTTTCTTTCCTTTCTTTTTCTTGCCCTCGTCTCCCCTTTGTTTTTTCCATCCACACACACTTCTTGGTTGTGTGGGTTCCTTGATCAGACCTATCAGACCTTGTGAATGAAGTCTAAAGGTTGCCAGTTTTGGCANGATTTATTATTGATTGCACTTCAGTTACATTTCTCTTCTAAGAACTGAAGAAGCAAGGAGTTAGACTTTTCTTCTTTCTGTGTTCAGGGATGGAAAAAGTTACACCAGTATAAATACTTCCTTGCCTGCAGACCTTGCTTAAGAGGACACACTAAATTCCTGTTACAGACAAGCTAGCATTTTACAAACCTAATGTAGGTGTGTGTACTGTCCTTTCTATCATAGTTGACAAGTGTGTATTTGTCTTTTAAGTCGCCTTGCAACGACAAAATCCTGTGCTTATGTGGGTTTTGTGTTCATCTTACGTATACTGAAAGGACAGGAGTGGAGAGAGGAGCTGCTTCCAAGTATAGCCACAGGTTGCATGAAGCAACGTATATGTGTTTGTATATATATACAAATTTAAGAGATTTTTTTTTAGAGTGCTGAATGTTTCTAGGTATTTTAGTATTCAAATTGTTAATCTAGTGAGTAATTTCTTTCCCTTATGTTGGGTGCTGCTGTCATGGATTGAGTATATCCTCCTTTGACTACTGCTGGAATTAGCCACTCTAAGCACTACATAAAAGTTGAATCTCTGGCGTACTTGAGTTTTCTTCCTCTTATTTTGAGGAAGAAGAGTAGGAGGACACTGTATGTTCTGTTGAGTTTTGATTTGAAAATGCTTTATTTTTCCGGCATGAGATGCATTTAAGAATTAAGCTATATGATTACACAAGGTTTGGGTGGGTATTACAGTCTGCTGTTTAATATTATAAAATCACCTCTATTTCCTCTACTTATCCTAAAGTGCTTTAATTTCACACATTTTTGTCAAGACTTCTGATTACACTGTGTTTTTCCAACAGCTTCTGAAGATGATTCTGAAGACTGATGCTGGTAGAACTTTCATACTGCAAGAAACAAACAATTGCTGCAGAAATGCTGAACTGGCAAGAACAATGTCAACATGCATTTGTTTTATTCCTCTCTTTAGTAAAATGTGCATTGAATATTACTGTAGTTTTTGAAGCATTGTTGAATTCAGAATCAACTGCTGCATAGTGGAGCTCAGTGGGCTTGAGA
>VWZS01007836.1:0-63090 GCA_013397075.1 Rhabdornis inornatus
TCCCTGGCATCAGGAATCAGCACCTTCCCTCCAGAGCCACCGTGTCCTGGCCAGGGCAGCACTCCAAGGATGGGAATTGTGCTGTCTGAACTAAGAGGTGTGCTGGGATGATGCAGTGGCACAGAAGCAGGTGGGGAGGAAAGGTGAATTTATTCCCCCTGACGTGTCCCATCCTCTGCCTGGTGTTGGAGTGAATAAACAATTCCACTGCTGCCAGACAGCCCCGTGCACAGCGCTGTGGCAGGGACACGGCAGCCCATGATCGATTGTCACTGTTGTCAATCATTTCTGACAGCCCTATTATGCTCAGAAAGGATGTTTGCTCTGTGCCTGTTGTTTTATAATCCTTAGAGGTGGAATTTTATAGCCTACCAGTGTTCTTTCCTCAGACATTTCCTTAAGCAGGATTTATTGCTTCTGAGACACACGTGACACAAATCCATTATACCTTCAAACTTTAAATCACCCCCCAGCTTTGCCTAAATTACTTTTTGATTTCTTTTACTTGAGTTTCTGTTTCTAATTGCAATTGTGAGAGACTGGACTGGTGTGGAGTAGAAGGTACACAACATCCAAGGGCTGAGTTGTGCATCAGCTCTAATCCAGCTGTTCCCAAAGGAATTTCTCTAATGAACAGAAAAGGTGCACCCAGGCACCAGCCCTGGATGTGGGGTAATATTCTCTTATATGAAGGAGCACATGACATTTTGCTGGATGCCTGCCCTCAAAAGCCAAGCTTTCAGGAAGTTCAGTCCATTTAGTTCCTTCCATGAAGTGTTTAATTGACTTCAAGTGGATTTGAAGTTCTTTGGAAGAAATACCATCTCTTCAGTGCCTTTCCCAGCAGTGTTGTGATTATCCTCAGATGTTGCTGTGGAGGGAATGAAGAGACACCAAAAGCATCGTGGGGTTTGCATTGGACTTTTGGAATGAGATCATTCCACAAATGATAACTTAAGAACAAGATCAGATTTGTGGGGCATCTGACTTAGATTCACTTGGATTTTAGTTGCTGCCTAGGCATGAGAGTGTGAGGGCATTGAGATATTCAACTGCTTCACTGCTGGGGAGTTCATTTATTTCTTAGGTGAAGACAGAAAATCAACCTGGTGATGCTTCTGACTGAAGTTGTTAACAAAAAATTGTTCTCATTGCCCAAAAATCATAGGGGAAAGAACACTTTCATTTACATTTAGAAGTATTTTTTCCTTAAAATCTGGTGTTGTAGCTTTGTTTTGGTGTGGTTTTTTTCCTTTACTCTGAATCAAACAACTCCAGCCCTCACTGACTCATGGGACAAACCTTTAGCAAGTTTGCAGATGAAGTTAACCTTTAGCCAGGACAGGTCTGCAGATGAAGTTAATTCCAGTTTGGACAGAGGATATTGCCTTGTTTTTCTTTGGAAAATATCTGAGTATTTGAGTTGTCACCACCTTAAGCCTTTTAAGCCTGACATTGATACCCTGTATATAAATCATTTAAGGTGAGAGTCTTTCATTTATGGAAAAAAGGAAAAGCTACTTGGCATGACTTACACTTAGCCATTCAACATCCCACCAGCTGTCGGACTTTGTTTTTTTGTATTACCTTCCATTTCTAACCAGACAAAATAATAATTTCTCAAGCCCTTTTACCTTATAATCTTTTCTCCAGTGGTCCCCGTTGCCTTCCTGATCAGGCTGCTGTGGAGACAGCCACAATAATTGCTGCAGAACTGGTAGCAGAGCAGTGCTATTTTCTCAACTGACCTTTAAAAATAGTTCTCATTTTCTACAGAGGGCTGTTGTATAAAACCAGCCATGTTGTTGCAATACTTTGTTACTTAAATGATTCTCACCATCTGTTCTTCAGACTTCTAGCAGAGCTTCAGGAGCAATGCCCTGTGACCTTTATTTTCACACGAGTGGGTCCTAGCAGTATCAACAGGAAGAACAGGGGAAAGAAGATTTGCTCTGTGTTTCAATGAAACTGAAATTACTGGAGTTCTGAAAGGGTCCTTGCCAGACCGATGTGTTTTGAGGGCTGCAGAAAGGGAAATTATGCCAATTCTGTTATGGAATATTATAAAAATGCAGCTGCAAATTGGTGTTTGCATACCTTGGTGTTCATTTATCTCAGCCTGCACAATCCATGAGCTGGTCTGGCTTGGAAAACAGCTTCAGTTCCAGTCAGGGTGTATCTAGAGGAAAACCCAAAAATCAAACTTGCTGCTCTGTGTGCTGTATTTTTTTTACATTAATCTTGCTGTCCCATTTCCATAAGAAGGAATCTTCTTGGCTGCTTCAACACCTTCTAATTATCCCTCTAGGTCTAGAAGGGAGCACAAAACACTGACTTGTGTTGGAGGAGGAAAAGATAAAAGGCAGAAGCTTCATCAAGGACCTTGTGTCTGATGACTTTATTAACTTGTGTTACACAGCCTGGTGTCTTGGTTTGAAAGACAGGTGTCTGCCAAGAAAGGCAGGAGCCTTTTTTTAAAATGGACAGTGTAAACCCAAATTATTATAATTTTGAAATTAAGGGGCTCTCAGGCAAAGATATGGGAATAGGAATAACAGTTCTTTACTAGGAAAATTAAAATAGAAATACAGAATTACAGAGAACAACCCCAAAGCACAGGCAGAGTGAGAATCCAAGCTGCCCCTCGTCAGTCAGTTAGGGTGTTGGTGCAGTCCCATTCCATGGTGGCTGCATCCTCCTGCAGTGACAGATGTGCTTCTGTTGGAGCAGTGCTCCTGGAGAAGGTGCAGTTTTCCTCCAAAGCTCCAGGGATGATGTGCAAGGGTCTGGTTTTCCTCTGGGATCCAGTGGGAAAAGGCTGCTCTGGTGTTGCAAATGTCAGATTTGATCTGGGTAGGAAATGCTTGGCTCCTCCCCTGGGTGGAGCATCTCCCAGTGGGATGATGGAATTTTATCAGCCATGCACTGGGACTCCATGGCCATTAACAGGAGATATCTCCTGGAGGGAGGATGGGCTGTGGAAAAGATAAAGAACACTGCCCCAGCTGGTTTATCAGCTGGTGATGGAATACAGACTTTTGGTCACATCCTGTATTGCAACCTAAGACACCTGGCTTGTGGTGCTTGTCCCTAAACAGGTTCCTGACAACCTGCTGCCTCTTTCATGGCCTGAGACAGCCTGGTGGGCTGTCTCTATTAATTCAATTTATTTGGAGAATCATGAGGGATCAGAGGCACCTCTGACTCAGGTGAGCTGTGGTGTGCTGCTCTCTCCACCTGCCCAGCTCTGCACATCCTTAGTGACCCACAAGTGGTGGGTCCCATCTTGCCTGGTGGTCATGCCTGATTCAAAACCCATTAATTTTCTGAGCCAAGACTCAGGATAAGGAAGTTTATAAAATGAATGTAAAAATGAGAGTTGCAGTCTTGGAGAAAGATCAGTTCCTTATTTTTTTGAGGGAGATTCAGGCTGAATTTATGAATCTTTTGTCCCCTGGGACAGTCTGTGCTTTTCCCACCCTCAGGGAGTCAAACCTGAGCTGGAACCATGCAAAGGATGGATTCTGTTGCCTACCATCACTGCAGAGAAAGATTTATATCACCAAATAATGGTGCTGAATCCCCAAATTACATTTGCTGTTAGACCAGTGCTGGTGGTAACTCACTGGCTGCAAGGTGGTTCAGCACAGACACATCGGGTCAGTTCTGATTTCATTCTCATTCTTTCTTATTTAGCTCTCCTTTGGAACTGGAAAAAAAGCTTGTTATTCCGAATTAGGTTTGATATTGCTGTTGAAAGCTCAGAAATGCTTTCAATATTTGCAACCCTGCAAGAGTAGAAGACTAGAAAAAAATATAAATAAATCACATGTACAAAGAGGAGAACATAACACCACCTTTAAAGAGTGCAGAAGCAAGGCTCTCAGCAGGTTTGTTGTTTGTTTAGTTGCTTAAAAGTTAATGTTGACTTTTATGTTTTTATGATGGTGTGGAGGTCAGCAGGAGAGGATGGCCATGCCAGTCAAGAGGTCAAGTTGGGGGTTGTATAGCAGCAACTCAGCACTCAGAGAGAGAGAAATAAATATATACATTTATATGTGTGTATATGTGTATAGATAAGGATATAGCACCTGAGAAAACCTGATGGACACCTTTCTTTGATTCAGAGGGCAACCAGAACTGATTTAAAGAGAAAATGCATAAAGAAGCTGAGATCTCTGCAGGCAGATCTCTGCAGATCCTGGATATTGCCAGTTGAATTTATATCCAGGTAATTCCAAAATTCCAATCTCTGTGATGCCTTCACAAAAGGCTCTCACACCTCTGAGCAGTTGGCCCAGGAGAGAATGTTTCATTTGCAGAGTCCCGTTGAACATCAAAGAAGAGGTGACAATTTTGTCTCACTTAGAACACGATGTGTATTCATGAGCAGGGCGTGTGTGTAAAAGCTCTGCAAGCTTTAATTGGAGTTCATGAGAGAGAAACAATGAGTATCTTCATAAATGTAGAAGAAGCAATTAGTGGAGGCCAGAACATACTTGCTATCGCAGCAGTTTATCAGCAATGCAGATTTTTCAGTTAATAACAGGAGAAAACCCCAATTGTGCAGCCAGCAAATGAGACAGAAAATCCCAGTTAGCCTCACTCAGTGCTAGGAAAGCACAAGGCTCAGGAAAACGTGTTCTCTTCCGTTAATGAGTTTTCTCCTGCCTGGAGAGTGTCCTGCTCCATTTCTAGTTACCAAATGAGCTAAAGCTCCTCACCTCAGCCCAAACTGAGCTGCAGCTTCACCGTGCTGCTGGACCAAGCCACTGGGAAGCCCAAGAACTCCATCCCAAAGCAAATCCTTCTCCTGACTCAGCTGCAAACTTCCCCTCCAACCTGGGAGTTCAGGGGTCACCAGGCTGAGCCCAGCAGGAGGTGGGAGCCAGCCAAGCTTCACATTTGTGTTTTTGTCTCAGAAAAAACAATAAATATTTAATGGCTGTGCGAGACAGAGTGAGTGTTTGCGTTTTCTCCCCATATATCAACAGTTGCTTTAAGCACTTGCTTGATAAAAATTAAGCTGTTTCTCCAGATTCCTGCCTCAGATGCTGGGTAGGGAGCTAATTTTGTAAGCAAAAGCTGTCTTGTTTTGAAAAAGAAATTAAAATGGAAGAGCTGGTTTTTGAAAGTGAATGCTGGGCTACTATTCCTGCAGAAATATTCCAAACAGCCCTGTGAGTTAACCCTGGCAACAGATCTTGTCCAGATGTAGTAATCCTTTATGCTTTAACTCCTTCTAGGCTGCAGGCTTAGCTCCTTCCTAGGAAAGCATCCATGCTAAATCCATTCCATTCGATTTCATTTGCACGGAGTTTTGGCAAACCGTAGATCTTCTCTGGACTCCAATTTTTCCCAGCAAGATGAATTCACTGGTTGCAAGATCCTGTCACCACTTCAGATCCGCTCTTCCTTCAGGGAAAAGGTGTCTTTTATCCGTTGCACAAATGTAAGGATGTAATTTAATTCCCATCTTCCTCATTTATCTGTTGGTTGGGAATAATATTTGCCTACTTCACAGTGATCGTGTGAGGCTCTTCATTCATTAAGGTGTAAAAGCTTTGAGATCCTTAGGATGAAAATTGCTTTAAAAGATGCTGTTAATAATAAATATCAAGTAATGCACCTTGGTACCTCTTAGCAATAATTGGTGCTATCATTCCTGCCCAACTCTTCCATGAATTAAAAGGCTTTGAATGGGACTGGAACCACGAATGGGATTGGGACCAATTACCACGTAATCATATGTCAGTTTTTATATCCTTAGCATTCCTGTCACGGGACTCTCGGGAAAATCTCCATGGATTTTAATGGTGCCATGTCAGAATTCAACCCCAGACGTGTTTGTGGATAATTGCTGGATAACCTGCATTCTTCTGGTAACTTGGTTGCTTAGTGATTAAGCTAAAAGCAAAAGTATGCTTGTTGAATATTAACATAAATGGAATTAGCCACCCTTTCTGAGTTAAATGTTACAGGAAAATTCTCATTATAAGGAAATAATTATTTTCTTTCTTTTGATATATAGATTTAATTATTTTGTTGATAGTTTTTGACCTGCTCTCTGTACTTAACCTCCACTCCAGCGTGTGGAGACTGGCTTTTATGGAAAATCCAATAATTTGCTGCTTGGTCACCTAACTTATAGTTTTATTAGATTTCAAGCACACAGCATTCACCAGAGAGGCTCTGAATATGCATCCCAAGTAAATAAAAGCTCACGTAAAGAAATTGCCTGATCTTTCAAGATTATTTCTTTGGAAGGGGAAAGCACCAAACTTTGGAATGAAGTGTGGGGTGGAGCCAGGACAAAGGACTGTGTAAATCTAGACATGAGAAAGCTGGTGGCCAGTAAGGTGTGGATTTACAGCAAAATGTTCCCCACTTAGGAGCAGCCTCTTCCTCCTGGCTGGCAGTGAATCTTGTGCTGTGAACGTTGCTGGTGCCACATGGGGGAGATGTTGAAGAAGAGCTGGATCCTCCACTCCAGCACGACTTCCCAGGGAAGAGCAGCCTGAGGGGTTTAGGAGCCTGGTTCCTTTCAGTTTCCCTCCCATATGATAAAGATATAAATATCCTGTATAAAAGGGATCTGTGCAAACCACTTGAAAAATTATCCCTCTTGGCTTCAGGGCACATCCAACATCCTCCAGTTGCTGAAGGTGCTTTTATAAGCAAGACCATGAAGTGATCAAGGAAGATAAAACAAGAAGTGATGCAGTCCCTTGTGTTAGCACCACTGCAGCTCTTGCCCTCTTGCCTGGCAAGCTGGGTTTGGGAAGGGATGGTTTGGAGGAGCCAAGGGAGTCTGGCTGGCATAGGGAGTACTTAGCAGGATTTCTTGCTGCTGTTCCCTAACACCCAAAAAATAAGGATAAGCTCATACAAGTAGTGTGTGATTTACTCAGGCCCACTGGCCATTTCCCTTGTTTCTTTTAGAATAATACTTTTCACACTGTGAATTAGTGGTTAATGCTTATTTATGCATGAGAAATCTCCATAGAAATGGCTATAGGGAGAGTATCTGCACTGTGTGAAAGCCAAAAAAGTAAGATTGACTTTTTGAATTACCTTTCCAATATCTATTTTTTTTTCTGCAATGGTTTAAAAAGATACTTATTCTAGGACCCTGATATATTTTATAATATTCTAGCAGCCAGGTTAACAGGTAGAACCAGTACTTTTGTAACAGGAGTGAGCTGTGAAGCCGGGTTTCATAGCCTGGGGGAAGTCAAGAGATCTTCATTTTTCAGCTTAAAAAAAAAAAAAAAAAAAGAAAGAAAAAACTACAAACTCGCAGCACATACCCCAAAAGCTGAAGTGCTGCCCCTTTTGAACATGGGCTCCAGCTGACTCCAGGGGAACTCTGGCTCCTCTTTCAAGCACGACCTTCGCTTTCTGCCCACAGACAGCCAGAGGCTGCAAGAATACAGCAACTTTTTCCTCTCTGTCTTTCTGCATAGAGAAATTCAAAATCACTGCATGATGTGTGCCCCAATTAATATTCCCTGATTGTTTCCTTTTCCCTTCCAAATGATGTCAGTCTCTGTTATTTTTGGCATAATGGTAGTGAGAGGAATGTCTGTTTTTCAGAAATATTTTATATCTCATTTTTGTGTTCACGACAATCTCTGCTCATCTCAGGATTTTTATTCTTCTTTTTATCCTCTTGCTTTTGACTTATATTGTAAAAGACTTACAGTAAAATAATGAAAACTGTCTTAATCTATCACTACTCAGTTTGTACATTATTAATAATGAAGGCAGTGTAATTAAGCTGCAGAATACACAGTGAACACAACACTAAGATGTCCTTAACTAACATCTGTGGCTATTGCTTGGCTTATATTGGCACAAGCCACCAAGATTTTACATGAAAACAGTTATATGTGTCTGGCATTGCTTTTGCAGAGTACAGGGGCTTCATTTTGTACTGGCTGCCTGTTGAAAGACAGCATGAAATCCACAGCAATGAATGCTCAGCTCTATTTGAGTCGTATTTAAGGTGCAGATCCTGGTCTCAGTGTCATTGCTTTGCTGAAAACTTTTTTCTCTTGTGCCCTTGGTGGTTGGACTGATGGGGTGCCATGGACAGAAACTCATCTTTAAGAGGCCCTTCTTCTCTTCTACCCCTTGTTGTCCCCTTTTCCATGTCAAACCTTTGTGATCCCCATCCTCACACCCTGTTACAGGGAGGCCAGGAATGAACAAGGTGCTTTTCCACTCTGTCATCAGCATAAACTGGTGGTTTGATCCTCTGCCTGTGCTGTCCTGACCTGTGACATGTTGGATCTCTGGTGTCAAAGGCATCAAAGGTGTCTCTGTTTCAATTTGTTCCTGCAATGGTGGGGGGAAATCTCATCCTTAATGCATGTGTAGGGCTGCAAGGCCACCACTGCCACAGAGCTGGCTGTGTCCATCACAGAATTATGGAATCATTTAGGCTGGGAAAAAATCTTTAAGATCAACATGTCCCATCCCTCCCTCTTTGACAGCTTCCAGCTGCTGGCAGGGCACTGAAAAGGGATGTTTAGAACAAGAGAGATGTTTACATCAGATACAAGGAAGAAATTCTTCCCTATGAGAGAGGTCAGGTCCTGACACAGGGGCTGGGGAGGGAAAGGATGTTTAAGACCATCATGTTTCAACCCTTCTGTCCTTCCACCAGACCAGGTTGTTCCAAACCCCATCCAACCCAGTCTTGGACACTTCCAGGGATGGGGCAGCCACAGCTTCTCTGTGCAACCTGTGCCAGGGCCTCACCACCCTCACAGGGAAGGATTTCTTCCTTATATTTAATCCAAACCTATTCTCTACCAGTTTACAGCCATTACCCCTTGCCTGTCAAACTGGGATGGATTGAGGTGCTCGTCCCCTGACAACTTTCAAGCCCTTTTCCCCAGCTTGCCCAGCCTCCAGCTGCTGTTAGCATCACCCCTCCTGTCACAGCCAGAGTTATGATCCTCCCTGAGCCTTCCTGCTGTGCTTACATCGTGTGTATGATCAGTGATGACTCTGCACAAACAAGAAAATAAACCAGCCCTACAGCTGTATGGATGTATCAGCTCCACGGAAAACACTGGGAAATGCAACGTCTGCAGAAGGAGGGAGGGGAATTAAGAGAGCAGGGGATTTTATTGTGGCACATTTGAGAGCAGAGCCCACAACAGAGAGTGAATGAAGACCTTATAAAAATACTTGGCAGCAACTCCTCTAAATCTTTCAAGGTATGAGTTTCTTATTTTAGTTGATTTACTGAGCTGACAAAGAGGCAATCATCGTTAATCAAAATAACTCACTCCTGCTTTGAGTATGAGAGCTGAAGTTAGATGAAGGTCATGGAAAAGAGGCCCAGGATCTTTAGTGGCTGGAGTTTATTAGGGAGCCTGTTCTAATGGGGTAACAGATTTTGGCAAATGCTGATGCTTTTTAAAATGGATTTTTTTCAAGAAGTAAGGATTGCACCTCTCACAGATTCACAGATGTGATGCACTCAAGTATGCATGAAGGGATGATTTCCTGATGGCTTTTAGTAGCAAGAGATGCTGTATTGGAAAGCATTTGGTATTCTCCTGGAGGCAGGGAGGGAAGCAAAGATTTGGATAAGATATGTAGGGGATGAGAAGTGATAGGGGCCTGTGAGTGCCAAACCACATTTTCTGGGGAAGCTTCAGGAGATCGAGCCACTGACACTTCTGAGGAATGGATCTCCTGGGCCCCGTGGAGGTTTCTGTCCATGCCTGAGCCCGTTTCTATTTAGGGAAGTATCTTTCCTCGACCTTTGACAGTGCAAGGTCTCCCTGCTGCATTCCTCACCCTGCTCAGGTGTACACCAGCCTGTGCAGGACTCACTGAGGAGGACATTTATGAACACCTTGTTCAGCAGTTTGCTGATGGCTGAGCCCCAATTTATGCAAAACTGAACAGGCAGAAGCCCAAGAATCCTTCAAGATTATGCTAATGATTCTTAACAGGTTCCATGTTTTGCCTTGAAACTCACTTCTTTAGCTAAAATGTTCTCAGCATTATGTCTAGAATTAAGGGAAAATATCTAAATTCAAGCAAAAGTGATTGCCCGAAGCAGTGAGGACTGCCAGTGCCTGCAAGCAATATCAATTAGTGTTCTGGTGCCAGAAATATCAATAGCTCTCTTGCCAGTAGCTTTATTATAAAAAACCTGGGTTGATAACTGTGTACTTCACTTGGATAACATAATGTGTGACCTTAGCACGATGAAAGGACACAAAATCCCATATAAATTGCTTAAAGCTAAATGCTTTGTGCTTGAGATTTGTTTTCTACTCCCTCTTCTTCTTGCCCTATGGACACATCTGATGAGTCTAACCCTTGTCATTTAAAACATTTTGGGAGGTACCTGAAATTTCTAAATAATACTCTTATACATTTTGTTTTGTTTGCATCATCAGTAGCACAAACACTCCTGGGGACTGCAAATTTCATGGAAAGCCAACAAAAGAGTAACTCCTGAATACAGGGGACCACTTCAATATTAAGAAAGCTGTAAGTTACAATACAAATAGCACACACCTATGTCTGCTCATGAATCAAATTATATTTCCAAGAGATCTCTTGTGGCAGCCTACTAAAATAATATATTACGTGCTCAGAGGCAGTGTTGGACTGATACAATGAAAGGGGGATAATTAAAGGCCTTGCAAATCCCAAATGTGCCAGCAGCTGTGGGTCAGCTCAGGAAGCAGCTCTGGGAGCCACACGTGTCCCTCCTGCAAGGGTGGAAACCCATTACATGACACTTGTGGAGAATAAACCTGGAGGGGGAACAGCTTCTCTGCCCTGGATAAATATGTAGAAGAAATCCACTGGGAATGATGCAAAAAAAAAAAGAGTGGTAGCAGGTGGCAGCACTTCTTTTCACCCTACAAAATGCATATTTAGAGGCAAAGTGGAGAGGAGGAACCAATTAGTGGGATTACTGTGCTTCAAGAGGCAGGTGCTTGCATTCCAGCTAGGAAGCTGCTGCTTCCAATGAGATGAAATGCAGGTGCTTTGTGTACAACAGAAGCTTTCTCCACAAAGTTTTGCTAATTACAGAAGCAGAGGACAAAAAGATGTAAAGCTTGACAGCAGCTTGTTTGACAATGAACAAAGGACCCATAAGGCAGCATTAAAACTCAAGGAAAAAAAAAAAGAGTTTAAAGAGTTTTCAGAGCTGAGCAATTCTGCAGGTTCATTGTGGAAGCCATAAAGACAAGAGGACCTGGTCCTTTGAATGGTGGGGAATAGGGAGATGGGGATAGCTTGGATTGCTTTGGGATGTGAGGAATAAAATGGGATAAAGTGCTTATAATAACCACGGCCACACATTCCTACTTAAACACAGAAAAAATGAACATCAGAGAAAAAACTATGGGTGAGCACCAGAGAAAGGGCTAAGACAGAAATCCTTTAGCTCGTCTGGATGCAGCTCTGGCTCCATCTGAGCCGAGAGTGCCTTTTCCTGGCTGCAGAGCAGATGGTTCCTCTGGCAGAGCCGCAGCCAGCACGGGCAGGGCACGGCGCCCGCATCCTGCAGGGATTGCACAGCATCCCCCACAACCTGTCCTGAGGGCGGGGCACAGCCTTCGTGCACATTCAAATCATCATTATCTTGTCTCAGTCACAATCTAGAACTGTTCCCAGTTACTACAGGATCTATAAAAAAGGTGAAGGAGGGAAGTAACTTTGTCGAGATGTATTTCAGGGCATTCAGACCATTTTTCTCTTAGAGACGTGGCAGTGCTTAATATTTTGGGGCATTTCAGCTGCCTGACCCCTTTGCTCTTAGCTGTGTGCTGTGCCCACCCCTCAGCTTTGCTGCTTTCTGGTGCATGAAACAAACTCCCTTGGTCCTGCCAAGGATACTCTTCAGCAGGTGACCTTCCTCCAGGACAGCAAAGCTCTTGAGTGCTCATTATCATTGTTGTATCCAAAGGATTGCTTCTTGCCATTTTTAAAACATGGTCACTTGGAACTCAGTAGGATGGGTGCTCAAATGTGGTTGCAATATAGAAATAACAATTTCCTGGCATGTCTGGATGAAAGCCGGAGTCAAGAGTTTTGAAATGGTTATAGTATTTCTAAGAGATGTGAGATCAAATGGTTGCCAGAAGTAGATGTAATTATTTTTGTGGGAACACTCATTTTAGTACTATTTACATACAGACATAGAGATACTAAAGACCCAGGTCCCACTTGCCATTCCAGATGTTGAAGGCTGATGCAGACATGGTGAAGGAAGATTTTGTTATGAGCTTGGAGAGAAGAGAGCAGGACTTGGGGGGTGAAGATAAACTTCTGAAACTTTGGGTGACCCTCTAAAATAAGTGGCCTCTTGGGTTCATTATCAGGAATGAACCCAATTATTAAATTATTAAAATCATCAAATTATTAAAGGTGAACAGTGTGGATACAGAAAAATCTGCTGACAGGCTGAGAGAGTTGGGACTGTTGAGCCTGGAGAAAAGAAGGCTCCAAGGAGACCTTAGAGCCCTTTGCGGTATCTAAGAGGGACTACAGGGAGGCTGGAAAGGGACTTTTGACAAGGGCCTGGAGTGACAGGACAAGGAGGAATGGCTTAAAGCTGAATGGGGATAAATTTGGATAAGGTCTAGGGAAGGAATTCTTCCCTGTGAAGGTGGGGAGGCCCTGGCACAGGTTGCACAGAGAAGCTGTGGCTGCCCCATCCCTGGAAGTGTCCAGAACCAGGTTGGAGGGGGTTTGGAGCACCCTGGGATCCTGAAGATGGAATGGCAGGGGATGGAATGAGATGAGCCTTCCAACCCAAACTGCTCTGTGATTTTTCCAGCTCCTTGGCTTTCTGTGGCTGCTGACAGTGCATGAACAGGATTTTAACAGCCAAGCCCACGAGGAGAAGAATAGATGGGTAAAAAGCTGGATAGAAAGGCACCTCCTGGGTGCAGCAGGGACAATAAGTGAGGTTCTAAACAATTCATCTCCGCAGGTGTCACAACAGAGGGCAGCCGGGAGGCAGCCGGGCTCTGGCACAGGCTGGATGGGAAGCGCTCGGCTGCCTCGGGCAAGGGAGGAGAACGGAGAATCCCGGGATAGAAACCTCGGCAATGCCCTTTGAGCAACACCTCTAAACAAGGGAACAGCTGGAGGTACCGGTGAGCGATCCCACAGTGGGGAACTGGCTGGAAATGTCTCGGTGGGTTTTGCAGGCTCTTGAGGAAATCTGGGTCCGGGATGCAATAGCCCCGAGAGCAGAGCTGTGAAAGCGCTGTAATTAGCGCCTGACAAAGCAATTAGAACCTGACAAACAAAGGCAGCAGAATGAAGCTTATGGAAGTGGACAGGGCTCCAAATGTGAGCTTGAGAGTGAATCCAAAATACCACAGGGGGAAAAAGTGCCCGAGGCAGAAACCTGGGTGACAGTGGGAGCTGTACCCCATGGAGCCACACTAAATACCAAAATATCCCAAATACCCACACACAGGGAATTGCCTACTGCCCTTGGCATTCCCTAGGGACTTGATTTTCCTTTCTGGGTTGTCCAGTCCTCCCAACTGATTTAACTGAGACCTGAGGCAGGCTGGGTGTCTGTGTACTCAGCCAGGTGTGCTGCTGGATTATTTTAAAGAACTGGCTTTGTATAAATTTAGTTGTAATATGTTGTTTATTTGCTCCCTTCTACCTGAATTTTGCAATTTGCTACTATTTTAACTAAGCCTTGCTAGAGAAAATGGCTCTAATTTTCTTTTGTCTCTCAGATGTGACAAGAGCAATGCACACGTATGTGACTGGCTAGTTTTTCTCTCTGAGACTCAGCAGTCGGATAAACTATGAACATTTTAAAAAACCCAAAAACTTAAGGACTGGCACCATGTCTGACATGGACTTGTGTGAGAGCTCCATGTTTTCTCACATTTGAGAAAACTGGCACAAGAACTCGCGAATCTGGAAGAAATGTCCGTGCAGGTTGACTGCACAAATGAATTTAATCGTTTGCACAGAATCTGTTTTGCTGTTTCACACTGTAACAACACAGATCTGATTATTTTTCTTTGCTTTAACCAGCGAAATGTCTCTCATTGGTGTTTGCATAATTAATGCTATAGGATTCGGCTTTGAGCCAGCGCCATGCCAGGAATCGCTGTGCTCTCCAATCTGCTGCAAAACAGCATTTTCTAGCACATTATTTTTATTCTAATGCTGTAATATGGAAAGCCCTGCAGTGCCCTGGCTAGTGTGGCTTCTTCTGTCTCTGCATCACAGTAGTTGGCTCTTTCCTGACCTGGGAGAGCTACAAATCCCATTAGTTTAAAAGCAGCATCATCCTAAATGTGTTCCTGCTTGTGAACTCCAAGCTGCATTTGTCTGTTAGATAGATCTACACAGTCTGGTTGTAATTGGGGTGTTTTAAAACCTGCTGGAGCATCAAAGCACTGCAAGGTGGGGTGTCAGAAGGACTTGCCCAAGCTCTGTGTAGCAGATTTTGCGATGCAGCTTCCCGTTTTGATGGGAGGGTATTCAGGAAAACCCATAATGGCTGAAGCTGTCCTGTCAGAGGTCACATTTTTTGTGTGTGGGATGGACTGGTTTAACTGGGAAAAACCTTGGAGATCCCTTTATTGCTTCTCTGAATGATCCAAAAGGGAAATTTTAGTTTTGTTTTCAAGAGAAGGGAGGATTAATAATAATAACACAACCTTCTGGTTACTGTGAGGTGACGGAGCAAGCAGGGAACGTAAGGGATGAAATGAAATAATACAATCCCAATAATGAAGCAGTATAATCAATAATGTAATCAAACAAGTGATTATATCCTAATAATGAGCACATCCCCTCCTCCCCAATGAATTCTGCAGCTTGGCTACCTGTGCTTCTCACCAGGCACACAGCCCTTTGTGACAAATGGATTGAGAAGAACTTCCCTTCCCCCTTCATTTAATTTTTGCTCTCCAGCTTCCCCTTGTACACCTCAACACCCAAAGCCCTCCCCTTCAATATGCTGCTTGACCAAATGTGCATTCTCTGGTAGGATGATGCATCAAAAATACTTTTGACCCTTCATCTCTCCTTTGGTACCATCTGTCAGAGGAGTCTTGGACCAGCTCCTTAACCCCTCACTGTCTGTTTTTCACCTGTAAAGCACAAAGATTTCTGTTCTTGGCCTTGTGGGTGTTTGCCTTGGGATGAGAAGGGTGGTTATTGGTACAGAACTTTCATTACTGGAAGGGCTGCTCTAATCTCTCTTTATTGCTCTAAAGCAATAGCAGCAAAAAATAATGGCTTAAATAACTGAACACACCTGGCCAAATATCAGTGAACATCCAGGGGAGTTCTGGCCTGCCCAAGAACCTATATTGGTTTTCTCTTTTTCAGTTCCAAAAATGACTTGCAGGGGTTGGGGAGGGAAGGAAGGTGGGCAAGGTTGTGCTGAACAACTCTCATTACTTTTGGAAAGTCTCTTCTCTATCTGGCAGCTGCATTGCTTTGCCTGATAAGCCCTGCAGCCAGCTCGATTTGACAGGATAAACCACAGCCAGCAGCAAGCTTAATCTCCTTGAGGCAAATGGAAATGATGTCTTCCTGCAGATCTGTTTGTGCAGATCCCAGAGGCCACTGCCAGCAGCAAAGTTTGCTCCCAGGGGCTTCTTCCAGTCCCAAAGGCTTCAGGCTGGAGATGCAGGCAGGGTACACCTCAGTGTCCCAAATTCCTGTGAGCTACAGGCAGTAGAGGCTGCTGTTACCACCCTGTCACCCTGTGGGCAGGATTGTTGGAACCCTGAAGCCTGGGAGTTTTGAACTTTGTGTGCTTTCTGGAAGTGACCCCCAAAAGAACACTGCTTTTGACTTGAGGCCTTGGAGAAGGCTTCCAAATCTGAGTGATGGAGTTAAATCACTGGTGTGTAATTTGAATAGAAACGTGTAATATCACATGGTGAAGGGTTTGGAATTTGGGGTTTTAGAATATAGTGATAGGTATGGGACAAGATGGAGGTTCTTGGGCATTGGCTTTTTCTTCCTTCTTGTTCCTTTTTCTTCTTGGTTTTGGGTAATAATTTTTGGTTGAATAGAAAATCCCTCAATGCAGATCACAGGTGTTTGGTCATTGGGTAAAAAGTATAAATAATACAGATGTTAGCTTTTAACTGGATAGTTGGGCCTTGGAAGACCTTGTAATGAGCAAGATCCAGTTCCATTTTCTCACTTTTAGCTTGTTAGCTAGAGGTTCTCTGGAACTCACTGTACTATAGATCAGAATTAATAAACAACGGAGTCTGAACATGAAAATCCATCTCTCATGCTTCAATCCTGACTCTGAGTGAAGGCAAAGGAAAAAAAGGAGCTAGCCACTAATATGTGGTGCCACTAATACAGGATTTCCTGAGAGTTCCTACATGAGCAGGACACAGCAATAGATTGCTCATTTGAGGTTTATTTCCATGGATGTGATGAGAAAAGAGATTGTGGTGTGAAATGACCATCCAAAGAGGAGCTCTGAAATAAAGGAAGGAGAGGCAGAGGGTGGGCAGCAGAGTTTTATTGCTGGAAATCTGATGGGGTTTGTAAATCCAGGATAAAAGGAGGAAGAGATTAAGCAAGAGCTCTAGAGGGACATTGGGAAAAAAAAACCCAATCCCAAAAATCTTCCCCAAAATCCTCAAAATCCCAGAGCTGGGTGTGTTTGTTTCAAGACCATCAGCAGAGTGAAGCTGTTGGTGGCACCCCCAGGCCATGCCCCAGCCCACGGGAGGAGCAGAGAGGAACATGAGTGCTAAAAGCACCTACAGGTGGTCCAGCAGCACCTGCAGAAAGGGACATAAAAGCAAAGTGAATTTATGGGTAATTTTCTGAGATAAAAATATGGGTAAAGTAGAGATAAACTTTCTAGCATCATTGTCAGTCACCTCCAGGGCAAGTACAACTGGGAGGTGTGTGCTGGAGGCAGAGTTGTGAGTGTAGATGTCTGGCAAGAAATGGGGAATTTCTGCTTGAGCAGATACTGGTTATCACTGGGGATAACTTTTGAGTGGAAAACACATTAAAAGCATTGTTTTTACTACACTCCCATGATGAAAGTTGTTCCACTTGAGCTTCTTGGTCTTTTTCTTGCTGGTGCTAATGGGGTCACTCAATGCACAGCCTCCAGTGATGGCTTTGGCTCCCATCAGAGCTGGCTGCAGGTTTCTGCTCGTGGCTTCCAGTGATCCCACCATGTATCTCCTGTTTCCTCTCTTCCATCATTTCATTACTCAAGCAACTGCTATCCTTGTCTCCTACAGAGTAGTTACGGAGTTTTACTAGTTGGTCCAAGGAAAATCAATTTGATTTAGCACACCAACAGTTAAAGGCATAATTCAGCAAAGCATCTTAAAATCTAAATCAGACAAACTAAATAAGAATGGGATCTCTTCTGCAAATTTATAGGTGGCAAACTAAAATGTCAGGGGGTCGTGTATTCATCTGTCAATGTGTAATGCAATTAGACAAGATAATTGGGCAAACTAAGTTTTTACAGAGATCTGGAAAATGTATTAACTTTCCTTCATTAGCTTTGATAGCAGTACAGAGCCATTGGGGGTCAGTGTAAGGTGCAAAACTGAGTCTGGATTTAGGATTAAGGTGGCAAATATTCCAATGGGGAACATACATCCAGTCTGTTTTCTCAATGTCCCAGGCACAGCTTACAGGAGGAACAGTTTGCTGTGTTCCCTTGTGTTGATTGAGGAGGGCTCAATAATGGAAATGGCAGGGGCAGATGTAAATATGAAGCCAGTAATATGTCTTAATTTAATCAACACTTGACAAAAATCCCAAGGAAGTAAATAATCTGTTCACTTAGCAGATTTTACTGGGGTATCTCCAAATCTTTTGTGGCAACGAAGCCCCAAGCTGAAGTGTAAACAGCAAGAATGAGCAGAAGTAGAAAAAAAATTAAAATGGAGTCAGAGCTCAGTATGTCTAAGAAGGGCTATAAAAGACATCTGGACAACTTAAACAAGGTCACAGGCAACAAGGAGCCACAGAGACTGGGGCAAGGAGTGCATCTCTCTGCATGTTTAACTGCCCATCCATTTTTACTCCTTGTGCATGTTTATGTGTTTATATCTGCCCTGCAATCAGTTTGTTTCTGCTCTGCTATCACTTTAATAGCTGGCATATTTTAGGCATCGAGTCTGAAATACTAGTAGGAAAAAGCAAAAGTAAACTCTAAGAGGCAGAATTACCCCTGAATTAAAAAGCAGGCTTCAATATTTAATGATTAGGTACTAAATTATGTCCTGATGATTTTATTAAGCTAAAATGAGGCAGCACATTTGATTTAGGCCATCTAAGCTTTCTATTCTGCCTGCCTAGGAAGGCTTGTGGTAGTAATCAACTCCCTATATTCAGAGGAAATTGTTTCTTTATGGTTTAAAGTGTGAAGGCTCTTCTAGATAACCATATATTGCATCCAGCAGGACTCTCTTTTAGCCCATTCAGCATGGGGAGAAAGGAGCAAATAGCGACAAAATTAAGGGAGAAATTGCAGAGCAATGGCCTCGAACTGATGCAGGGCCCTAATTCAGCCGAGCACTCAAGCACACATAGAACTTGTAATCTCTGTCAGCTTTGATGAGGGGGTTGTGAACCCAAAAGCTTTTCTACCTTTTTCTCAGATACATCAGCGGTTCTAATGAAATCAGGCTAAAACTTTTGGGTTTTATGTCTGCAGACCATTCTCTAGATGTGTGTTGCTGCTGCCTTGCACCATTCGACCTGGGTATCGATGGATATTGATGCCTTCAGCACAGGCTCCTCTCAGACCTGATTTGCAGCACCAGGACTAGGATTGTCTGGGATCCTTCAAACACACTATTTTTATGTCATAGCTGGAGGTATGGAGTTATTTCCCACAGCCATGAGCCCCTGAGTAGATCAAACAACAGGGTGTAGCACCGTGGCAGGTTCATTACTGCAATTTAAGCACCACATAGAAACAGCCACCAGTGAGGGGAAGGATGATCTGTTTGTATGAGCCTAAATTCCCCCAAGATTTAGCATTTAAGGCAATTACTGCACTACTCCTTCATGCCTCATATATGGGAAGCTCTTGGATAATTATGAAGTTCAGGGGGAAAAACACACAGATAGAAAATGTGGATTTTTAAGCTGTCATAGAGTTCTTCCCATGGCTCAAGCAGAGGTCCCAGGGCACGGGGGCATTGGGAGGGTTAAAAAGGATTTGTACTCGTGCACTGGAACCCCCATCACAGGTTTGTCTGTCAGCTGACCTCGAGCACCACTGCCAACGTGAATGTTCACCAGCCAGATGTCATCAGTGGCTGCTGATTTCTCCCTGAGGATGCAGGAAACTTTGGAAACCACCACTTTAGCAAAGCTCTCCAGTAGGAATGGATGGCTGATGCGCAGTGCTGTGAAACCTAGAATTTGAGCATGTGAGGTTAATAAACAGCAGCAAGTTACCATAACTCACAAATTAAAGGCCCCAATTTTCACAGTTGGGCTGTGAGATCTAATTAAGGCTGGTGGTGCAATTCAGTGTTTGGAGAGTAACTGCCTTGTTTAATTTATCCACAGATTCTGCTGCCTTCATTTTTTTTTAAGTAGCAAAGGAAGATAAAGCAAGACAGAGATCTTTCCCTCAGGACTGAGTCCATCTGCAGCAGAAAGCTCTGGTTCCTCTGTGCTTTGCAGTTTATTATTACTTCTCACTGGTTATTTCCTGGGTAAGAGAGGAAGCTGCTGGATTTATTTTATCTCCTTCATCACTTTAAACAATGTCAAAGACAGCTAATGCCCACAATGGATGGTTTGCTGTTGTAAATATGAATATTATTCAGTATAATTGGTGCATCACTGTTATCTCAGTGGCCTGTGCCTCGGGCTGGATCCTCTGATGGATCTACAGGCCATCGTGTTATTTCTGGCAGAAGGATTAAACCACCCTAAAGTCACCCTTTGTTTCTGTCTTGGGTTGCAATGCAAGATGTAACCAGCAGTACGTATTCTATCACCATCTGCTGAAACCAGGTGGAGGAGTGTTCTTTATCCCTTCCATCACCCATCCCTCATTATCTCTGTGGGAGATATCCTCTGCTAATGTTCCAGCTGTTAAACCAGCTGGGGCAGTGTTCTTTATCCTTTCCACAACCCATCCTCCCTCCAGGAGATATCTCCTGTTAATGGCCATGGAGTCCCAGTGCATGACTGATCAAATTCCATCATCCCATTGGGAGATGCTCCACCCAGGGGGAGGAGCCAAGCATTTCCTCCCCAGATCAAATCTGACATTTGGAACATCAGAGCAGCCTTTTCCCACTGGATTCCAGAGGAAAACCAGAGCCTTGCACATCATCCCTGGAGCTTTGGAGGAAAACTGCACCTTCTCCAGGAGCACTGCTCCAACAGAAGCACATCTGTCACTGCAGGAGGATGCAGCCACCATGGAATGGGACTGCACCAACACCCTGCCTGACTGACGGGGGGCAGCTTGGATTCTGACTCTGTCAGTGTTTTTTTTTTATTACTGCATTTTTATTTTAATTTTCCTAGTAAGGAACCATTATTCCTATTCCCATATCTTTGCCTGAGACCCCCTTAATTTCAAAATTATAATAATTTGGAGGTAGGGGGTTTACATTCTCCATTTCAAGAGAGATTCCTGCCTTCCTTAGCAGACATCTGTCTTTTCAAACCAAGACAGTTTCCAAATAAATGAGCAGCTAATCACAAAGCCCACGTGGGGTGAGGCTTTTGGGTATTCCCACTCAGCCAGCTTACTGGGATATTCCTGGTACACCATGGGCTTCCCCTGGAAGCAGAGAAACAACTAAGAAAGGGAATTATTAAGGCAAATTCATGTTGGTTGCTTCCACCATGGGAAAGCAAGCCTCTGTATCATGGCAGTTTTGAGAGCCAGGATCTATTGGATTGGAGTGTGCTAAGAAATATTCTTCACTGGGAAGGAATTCCAGGCTGTGAGGGTGGGGAGGCCCTGGCACAGGGTGCCCAGAGAAGCTGTGGCTGCCCCTGGATCCCTGGAAGTGTCCAAGGCCAGGTTGGACACGGCTTGGAACAACCTGGGATAGTGGAAAGTGTCCCTGACCATGGCAAGGGGTGGAACAAGATGAGCTTTAATGTCCCTCCCAACCCAGACCATTCCATGATTCAATGAGTCTATCATCTGTGCAGAATTATGTCCACAAGAAACCATTTTTTATCCTTCAGGTAATCAAATCCCAGCTGTTAAGTAAAAACAAAGTATTTTGAGTGTGGCCTTAATCTGTTTGTAACAACTTGTTTTTAATTGGTAGAGAACTGGTTCCCATAGAGGGATAAGGGTTTGGCAGCCCCTTTTTCTGGTATTTAATGCCATGCTCAACCTGCCCTTTTTCTGTCACAAAGATCACTCTGGTATCTGCTGTGCTGGAGCCAAGCAGAGCCCTGCAAGGGACAGAAAAGCCCATATTTGGCAGAAAAGCCCATATTTGGCAGAAAAGCCCCATGTCACGTTGTGATTCATCCAAAGAACCGTGTGAGTGATGAGAGGAGTTGCTGTGAGCGCCTGCTCAGGCAGCATCTGCTCGAGGGGCTGCTCTGCCCACCCGGGGGCTGGCAGCTCATGCTGGGGGCACAGTCCCTCTCCTGCCTTCCTCAGCCACTTGTGCTCAACATCCCCGTTCCAAGTGGTTTCCTGCTTCACTGCTTTCCTGGTTTGGCTCAGCATCTGTTCTGGGAGCTGGGGGATTCCTCACCCAGGGTTTCTGTTTGATGGGAGACCCTCGAGCCCTCACCTTAATGAAGGAACTAAATATCTTACATCAGGTTTTTGAGCACCCACTGCTCCAGATGAAATCAGTGGGGAGCTGCATCCACTTCAAGTTTCAGAGCCCATTTAGCTTTGATTTGCATCTGGTATCTAGGGCAAACTCTGGGAAGTGTCTTATTTCATCCGGTCTCACCAGTGTCTGTGATTTTATCAGGAAGTCTCAGGGTATTTGTTGTGTTTTTTCCTTAACATCCCAGCTTTAACCATCAATTGATCACATCAGAACTGAGTTAAAAATAAAAGCTTGTGTCCCCTGAAACACTGAGTAACAGCCAGGAAAACACAGAAGCTGCAAGAAAAAAGGAAGGGAAAGTGCAAGAACCCAGAATTTCCTATTGCAGACATCTTGTAAGGGATCCCTTGGCCAAAAACAGGATTTTGGGAGGTCTGGGTTTGGTAAACCCGCAGGAGAGCAGATGATGTGAGGTGCTGGATGGGTTTCTGGGTGTTTCCATCTGATTTGGAAAGCAAGGCTGCTCAATCCTACCTCATTTTATCACAGGTGAACGATAAAAGTACAGGGTTCATAAAAGGTAAATGATGTTGTGTGAAAGCAGGGACCAAGTGGTAGAGTGATGCCAGTGACACAGTCCATGGCAAACATGGCAAGAGCTCTCCTGGTCCAGCCCTTCTGGGTGATGCTCCCAGGTGCTGTGTTTGTGGGAGTTCTGTTCATTTTCTGGAGGAAAAGCCTTACAATGGAAAAATATTGAACACATGGATGAGCTCAAGCATTTTTCACTCCAGTTATGGAGCAGCTGCCCTGGGATGGGAGACTCACTGGGAAGGCACACAGGACAGGTGGGGTGGGAACAGTTTTTGAGCATGTTTTCCCATTGGAGGGGATAACAGAGCAGAGAGCTTCCAAGGGGTTTGGAGCAGGAGCCAGGGCTGGGGTGACCACCCCTAGCATATCCCAATCACTCACTGGAGCAGAGCATTGCTCATTTTCCACTTTTGCAAAGCTGGAATTTGCACTTTGGCCAAAGTTTCCCCATTGGCATCAATAATCCATCAGGCTCGAGAGGCTGCTGCATCCACAGCTCCCCCAGTCCTGTTTGGGAAAACCAGGTGCCTGATAAGCATTTGATCTAAGCTGCCTTTCCCATTTTTTACTTCTTTTCCTCCCTCTCTCTGCACAGGCAGCCCCGTTTCTCACATCCCCAGATGCTGGGAAGGGAAGAGGCAGCTCCTTGTCCGTGGCTCTCCCATCCCTGCAGCAGCCCATGACAGCTCCCCTCCTATTCATGGAATGGAAGAAGGAAAACTCCCTTGAAAAACACCAGGTCAGGGAGCTTTCCCACATGGACACTGCCCTTTTCTCCATAGCCACAAGTGCTTCTTGGGGCAGCTGGTTCTAATTACAGCTGTGTAATTGCAGAGCTGCACTTGGCCATTCCTCAGAGAAACGCCAGCCCTGGGCTTCCAGCACCACAGGGAATGGTTGGGAATATATCCCTTCCCTCTCTCCCTGCCCCAGCATCCCCCAGGCTCCACAAATTCTAACTTTCACACACCCAGGGAGGAACAGTCATTGTTATCTCAGGTCCGTGAGCCAAGGAGAGAAATAAGAGGACAAAAGAGCAGCTTGTTTTGTTGGGGCTTTTTGTTTCCCCTCCCCAGCTCCATCATTCCTAACTCTGTTTGCAATTCCAGCCTGCTTCAGAATATCTCTTGCCAGCCACGGGTGCCCTGTGGGATTACCCTTTCTTCTCCATTGTCTTTGCCTGCTTTCCTGCAGATAATAGGGAATGCAGCATCTTGCATCACAACTATTCTTGGAAAAACACTGTGCTGGCTGACAAGAGGTGGGTGGCAGGAGAGGAATGTCTGGGGTAGAACTGGTGCAATAAAAACCTTGTCATTGCTATTGGGATGCCACTGGTCCCCCATGTGGGGCCATTCCTCAGAGAAACATCACAGACACCACAGCTGCAGAAATAAAGGAAGAATTTTCATTTCCTATTAAAGCAGCGCTGTGCTTGGGGTCTGGACCCCACAAATTGGGGGAATGAGCTACAGGGCTGCAAGGTTTCCTTTAGAATGGGTAGGCTGTGCCTTTGTATTAGATAATCATCAAGGAATGCTCATTCTTTGATTCTTTCTCCTAAGACACCCAATGTGTTTGGTTTGGGCTGCTTTCATCCCTGACCTTGCCCAGCTGTGCCACAATATTCATTCCACCTGCCAGGAGGTGACACAGGGACCTGCACACACTGCACTGATCCCTGGGCACTGATCCCTCCTTCCCCCTCAGTGGATGCCAGGAGTGGTAAGTGCTGTGTGCCAGGGGTCTGTTTGCCTCCTTTTAGAATCACAGATTCTAAAGCCAGTGATTAGAAGTCATTAAAAGCAACAGATTCCTTATTAACAAACCCTTTGTGCCAGCACTGGGGGTGTTGGGTGACATTTCCAAGCCTGCTTTGGCAGAAGCCATCCCTGTGCACTTCCCTGGCATTTGCCACTTGCCTGTGGCTCCGAGGACTCACCTGTGGCACAGTGAGTTTTTAATTTAGGAATTGTTTAATTTAGAAATTAGAATTTAGTTCTCTCTAACTTTATACAGCTGTTTATTTCTCATCCTTTATTTATTTTGATTGCAATGAGGCTGATCCAGGAGGAGATTTGGGTTTTTTCCCCAAAACTTTTCATGCACATTTCGTGCCTCTGCTGGATCTGGGTTTGTGCCATGCCTGGTGGTTTCTGACAAAGGCAGGAAGACAGGGGGATATGAAGAGGTCACAGGAATCATTTGCTTAATAAGATGTGTCTTCCTACCTACAAGCTGTTAATGTTATGCTTAGTCCCTGAACCGTGAAAGGTTATAAATTACTTGTTTATCTACCTCATTTCTGGATGTTTCCATTCTTTGTGTGACATTCAGGTCCCTTTTTCTGAATCATTCTGCTTTTGGGCACTTCAAATCACACAGCACTGGTTCTAATGGATAATATTGAAAGTAAATTCAGGGTTTCAGTGGCTTATTTTCCCCCAGCAGTACCAATTTCCAAGGCTTCTTTTCTTTTTTGTGGGATAGTGTGTTGTCTAGTAAAATGCCAATAAAAATTTTGGGGGATGTTTAAGGGGAAGTCTCTTTCCAAGGTACATCCTGGATGTGAGGACTCAAGGGAAACCCAGCTGGGTTATTCCCAACAGCCACGCCACTTTTTTTTTTCCCAGCAAGGACTTTTACCGTGTCAAAGTATCCAAGTGAGTTTGGAGAGGGGAAAACTTGGAGGAGGTTGGAGGACTGTGTGAAATTCAGAGAAAGAAGATCAGAGGAGGAACAACAACAAAGTGCCCCAAAGCAAGGGAACAGGCTCTGGGCAGGGAAGAGGATACAGGGATATTTTATCATTTCTTTCCTCTTTAAAATCTTATTTCTTGAAACCCACCTGACAAGTTCAGCAGTTTCACTCAAAAAGAAAACAAAAAAAACAACCCTGAAACTATGAGAGACAAGTGGCAAAATTGGCACTGGGGATTGTGAGACTGTTGGTCAGGCCATGTCCTGGGAAATCAAGATTAGAAAAAAACATGGTTTTAAAGGCTGCAAAATCACTCCAAAACTGTTCCAAAATTTTAATAGAAATGCTCTAAATTTTTTAAGTTCTGAATCCCTGGGGATGTATAAACCATATTAACAGAGGGCGATGGGCAAAAAGGGACAAAATGGGTGGTTTAATAAAATCAGGGACATTTTTCAGTGTATGGTTATAATAAATGGGTCATGCAAAACGAGTCCCTGAATTTCCTAACCCTAAACCTAATGTGAGACATACCAAAATAACCTGTTCATCAAACTGAAACCAGAAAATTAGGCAAAACTTCTAATAGAACATTCCATTTTCTCTGGGTCAGGCTACATCACCACAATCAAACCACTTGTTGTTTCAGAGGATACATAAAAATTTGCTAAATATATTTTATTGCCAAAACATTTTGAAGCAAAGTTTATTTGCTCACATTCTGTTGCTAATTCCTCTTGTAAATATTGTTTGAAGTGTTTGTTGTTCTTTTAAACTGTGAGCAGCTGTAGTGGTCTGGGAGACAGCACTAATGAACAGATGTGTATGGCAGAAGAAAAGCTATTATCTTCCTTTTGTTCACCAAAACTTGTTAATTTGGGACTATTTGCATTTCAAGCTGCAATTTTATTGTACACCAAAGGTGCAATAGTGGGCTTTAGAAGCTGAGATAGTTTTTCTTTTCCCTTATTTACCTATCTGTAAAATGAAAATCCATTAATTACCTGTACCAACCCAGCTACCTACTGGTTCCTTATGGTCTGCAAGAAGCTCACATAAAATAGACTGGGGAGAAGTTGGCTGTAATCAGTGGAAAATGAGAGTTCTCAAAGCCTGAATCAGTTTACATGAGCATCACTTCTATAAGAAAACATAATGAGGAAAGAATTTGGCATCCCTGAACTTCTCATGCCTTTAGCTGACTGGTCTGATTGTGGCCTTACCTACTTAAAGGAAACTTTTCTAATGTTTCAGTAGGAGCAGACCTAGATATTGTTTGGATGGTTGGGGTTGTTGCTGTTCTCCATGGGATGTTTGGAAGCTCAGGAAATGCTCAGGAGAGACATGCAACAGGCAGGATTAAAAAGTTTCAATCAGGCTGGCATTGCTGGGCTGATTTATATCTTTAAACCACCATCAGAAGCTGGAAATCTCCTAAATGCTGTGTACAAGTGGTGTTGGTCATCTTAGGCCTTCAGCTATGCTCCTGTGGGTAACTGAGTTTTTGAGATGTTAAAGTCCCTGGGTGGAGATCAAAGGGCTCAGTCTGGGAATGGTCTGTTAATGGATTCATAACAAGAGATTATGGAAAAGAAAATCAAATAATCTCCCTGATAATCCAGAAAAATATCCTGCAGATCCCTTTCTACTGCCTCTGTGTGGAAGTGTGGAAATCCAACCGAGCACCATGGATCTAGAGGAGTCCAAACCAGGGGATTTTCAGTCCTTTCCTCGGATTCTTGAAGCTAAAGTACACATACACTTATAACNAATAAATATATGTGCCACTTTGGAGTGTATTTCCCCAGCTTGAATCTTGCTTAATTTCATCCCTTTTATTTCTGGCTCTGTCCTTCTTCAAACTATTAATTTCCTCCCTGCCTTTGGCCCTGACATGCTGTCACCACGTCCAGCCTTGTGTGCCACCCCCCTGCACCCCAGGGATCCCTTTTAACCTCTGCTGTAATTGAGGATTCCAGTTACAGGTCACTGGGGTGACTCTGCTCCACCACCATGTGAAGGTGGGAGGATTTTAGGGTCACCCAAGACCAGGTGATGTCCCTCCCTCATTTGCAATGGGAACCTGTTATTATGCAGCTTGAAAACCTACAGATAGTTCAGGCACTACCTCATGCTGCAAACTCATGTCTTATTTATTGTCCACCGTTTAAATTAAGTCACATTTACTGTGGCTGCAAGGCATCTTTTTCCCCCTTGAATCTCTGCTTCAAATTATTTTCCCCCAGATGTCAATAGCTGGTATTTGCCAGGTTGCATCTCATTTTGTTTTCTGTCTTTTTGCTTAATAACAAAAAAACATGAGGGGTCACTTTGAGGCAGTGGAACTAATGGACAATCATGGATATTACGGAAGCTTGAAAAATTATTAAGGTGATGAAATCTTTCTAGTGCTACATGCTAATGAAAACCCAGCATGGGGCTGTTTCTGAGATAATCCTATTTCTAGGCTGATTGAAATATCATTGTGAGAGCTTTCTTCTAAATATATATGTTCTAAGGATCCATACATTTGGCTTCCCGTGAAATTGGAATTTGCTTTTCATGAACTCGGGTATGAAATAGATTAGGTGGATGCTTGTAAAATCTTATTAAGCTGCTGTTGCTCGACATTTTGTGCATGTGGTGGAGGGACAGTGTGGGGTGGGCAGTGGAGCAGGGGCTCAGTGTGCTGCTCCTCCTGCCCACAGCCACCCAGTGCCTCCCTCACAGGGCTTTGCCCTGGGGGTTTAGGAGCCTGATGGTCTGCAAGGAGCTGAGTACAAATGATTTTTAAACAAATCTTGGGAAATGGCCATACTGATGGCCCCATCAGAGTATTTCCTCTTGCCAGGATACCCTGGTGATGTGGGGACAGCTGGGCTGGGACTGCACTGGGAGGGAATATTTGCAGTGTGAGCCCGAGCTGCCACTTAGTGCAGTTCCCAGCAATCACTGAGTGAATTGGGGTGGCTTTGTGGCACTTTGGTGGTTAACAGGTTATCCCTGCCATGAGGCTCACCGAGCTGTCACGAGGTGCCAGGCACTCAGACCTTGGCTCACGGGATCACCACGGGCTCCTCATGGGCAGGAGAGTATGAAATGAAACACAAGGGAAGTGCTTTTCTCTGCATGACCCCGTCTCTGTGCTTTGAGTGACTTTTATTCACTCTTGGGCTGAGTAAAGTCCCAGTCTGGGCTCGGCTGGAATAAACATCTGTGGCTGAATAACTGCACTAATGCAGGGAACACATGATGAAAAGTGGGGATTGTGAGCTGGGAATTTTTATTCAGTGCAAGGAAAATTCTCTCCCCAGAATGAATGGCAGCTATTCATGTCAATGAGAGGAGAGATAAGGAGTCAGGACAATTTTACTAACCCTTAATAAGGCTCCCAATCTATTTATAAATTGCCATCGATGTGTGGCTCCGTTTTCAGCTGAAGATGGATGGCAATAGTTTAGTTCAACCACTTTTTTTTCCCTTAGTGCTCTAAAACCATTATGGACTTTGTTGCTGGTTTTCTTTAAATCAGATGCTGATGGTGCTGCAGCCTGGCCCCTCCTCAGCCCAGGGATGGCTCTTGGGAATGCCTTCCCCAAAAGGCCAGAACCTCTTCTTCTTCTTCTTCTTCTCCTCCTGCTCCTGAGGAACCCTTGTGGTCACATCAGATCAGAGATCCCCCTTTGATCCTCACTAACCCTTCCACCTGCATCTTTGTCCTTCAGCTTCACCTTCCCAGACACAGTTCACCCTCCCTTATCTACTGAGTTTAAATTGCATTGGAGTGACATCAGCATGTGGAAGGATGAATCCTGAGGGATTAACACTCCCAAGAGCTGCACCAGCACAGGGGGAGATGGTGGGTTCCTCCTGTACCACTTTCTTTCCAGCTTCAGGGAATTGTGAGCTCAAAACAGTCTCTGACAGTCCAAGCAGATAATTCCTGTTTATTCCCCCAGGACCAGGTCCCTTGATGCTTCTCTGACTCCCTTTAACTTTCTAAGCTTTAACTTTCTAAGCAGTCTATAAAATGATAAAAATATTAATGGTATATCAAAGTGTGTCTGTTCGAAACATCCCAGTAACATCCCTGTTTTGTCAGGTTTGAAGCTGTTGGATGGAGGCAGTGCAGGATCACCCTGGCTGGGGTGGGAATTGATGCCATTAGTGTGGTTTATTGACACTGAGGAAGATCTTTCATTCTACACTTCATATGAATTGTTGCTGACATTTGTTGGTTTTTGGGGTTTTTTGTTTTTAATATATTGAGCTGCATTCTCAGAAATCACCAGATGAAATCTCTGGCCTGTTCTCTGTCTCAAGCACCCATAATGATAAATTTGGGCTCTAAAACTGCAATGCTGTTATCATGTGCATTCCTGTAGTTCAGTTTATTGGCTTCAGTGGTCCCAATTGTATATTTCTTTTATTTTTTCTCTTTTTCCCCATATCTATTCATATTCTTTATAATGCAGAAAATGACATTTGTACATCTACTGAATAATCCCATGCACCAAAGCCAGATGGAGGGAAGGGGCACTACTGTTGTACCTTCCATAAACCCTCCTTGGGTGTTTTTGTACCTGGCTGCAGTTTGAAATATTATGGGAAAGTACAGGAGGAAGAAAAGTTTATCCTTGGCTGCTGAGATAATTTTCTCTGGAATCATATTCCAGGAGGCTTCCCTTGATATTTTACACATATCACATGAAGCTGTGACCCCTTTGGCTTTGTGGCATATGTGTCTTAAAAACACAATCTTTGCATAAAAGCCTTGGAAATGCTCTGAAGCCTGGGACTGCAGCAAGGACTGAATCCATGTGATGTTGTCATAACAACAAACAATAATTTGAAATGCAGATTTTTCGTCTCTACTCTTTGGCTGTGATTGAAAGCTGTGGAAAATGGGGGATTTGCTGCACTGAGATTGTTCCTATTAGAATAAGAAGGTGATAATGGGAGTTGGTAGGATGCCCCAGGGATCAGGAGGATGATTTATGAATACTCCTAAACCATAACACAGCTAAACCAAGAATTAGTTGTGTTCCTGTGCTGGCCTATCCAGCTATTTCTGTTGAGCCTGAAACAGGGCATCTCTGGGATCTCTGGAACAAACAGCTTTCCTGCAGGTAAAGCCTGAAGTTACAGCCCTCTGATAAACCTGTGGAAATTGCAGCATCTTTGGTGTTTGTTTCCAAACAGGTGTTACATCCCTTGGAGCAGATGAAGGGAGTTTGCTGGGTTATTTACAGATAGTTTTACTGCTAAAAAATGGTGTTTTCTTTTTGTTAGGAAGGAGTTGTGTGGTTGCCCCAGGTCTGTCACTCCATCAGCCACTGCTGCTGTCACTGCTCTTGTGCTGGTGCTGGAGGTCAGGCTCAGCTCCCAGCCCAACCCATCCCACAGGTGTTCTCCACATCCCCTCTGTAAATCCACAGCCACTCCCTGTCACTCTGAATCCACAGCGTGCAGCCCTTCTTCCAGATGTGGACAAAGCACTTTTATCTAAATTAGCCCAGTTTTTGTGTGTTCCTCTCCACCATTCCATGCAGGGTACAGGAACAAGCCATGGCACTGCCTGGGGAGGGAGGGGTGACAGTACAGCCCAGGGCTGGCCACTGCCTCACTTTAATATTTTATATCCAGATAAGAGAAAATCACACTTTGCACAGGACCTCTGCCCTGTTTTCTCTGCCCTTCCTGGCTTCATTCATGCTCCTTTTGTTACTTTTCATGTTTCATGATGCCTCAAATGTCAGAAACCTTCTTATTTTCCTTGATAGGTTTTGTGATTTCCTTAGTCATCCATATCTGTCCTCGCTCTTTTCTTGTTCTAATATCTCTGAGAAGCCAGCTCATTTCCTGAGCTTTACACAAGGGCTTTTTCTTTCCCTTTTTTATTTCTAATCTTCATTTCCTTTCTCTGTCCCTGTCCATCCTCTTTCCATTCCCTCATTTCTGCCTTTCCTGTTACAACAGCACTTTCCTCAGTCTGCCTGGGTAAAATCTAGCTGGTTTGATTTTCATAGAAGAATAATCATAAAGTGAATACACTTGGTATATCAACAGAGGCAAGATTTGTTCTGAGCAGTGTAAATATTCTTGAGATCTCAGAACCCTTGAAATGAATCTTCCACCCTTTGGAAAAGAGGTACCAATGGCATTTGTTGATGCTCTGGAGATGCTGGGCCAAGCAGGAGAAGCACATCAGTAGCCTGCAGCTATTTCAGACTTGTATTACCACATCATCTATAGAAAGAGCTGTTAGACAGAAAAATGATTGGAAAAACCAGACACAAGCCTTAGCTGCGATTATTTCTAGTGGCAGGTGCAATCTCCAAAGCTGCAGAGATTTCTGCTTGCTTCAGATAAGTCTCTCAGGTCTGGATGTCTTTTTTGGAGCCTCTCTCAGTGTTGCTTTGCTGCAGAGTGCTGGGACAGGCTGGTGGCTCTGGCCAGCTGGCCCAGTCTCAGATCCAGGCTCCTGCCAGCACCCCTCTGCTTCCCCTGAAATGCCCCAGACTTGCACCCCACAAATTCAACTGCTTAAATGCCTTGTCTTACTTAATAATAATTCTGGAATAAACAACTCTTATTCAATAATAATTTGATGTTTAGGACAAATCACTGCTATGGCTGCTGCAGCAAGGGCAGTGATCTCATTAAGAGATTTTTATATGCAAAATTATATTCTGTGTTTTATTCCTCAGGTGGAACTTATTCCTCCTTCCCTCCCTTGCCTGCAGGGTCACAGTTGCAGCCTCTCTCCCTCCCCTCTTTCTTAGCAAATACCAAAGCAACAAATTCTTAATATTTCAGCAACATCTATTTCCTCTGTCAGCAATCCAATCCCACCATGTCTCCAGAGGCTGCTTGAGTCTCTTTCAATGATCCTTTTTTGTATTCCACACTTGGGGGAAAAAAAGGGAAAGACCAGTATTTGTATTTCTCTTCAGCCTTAGTGCAATTCCCATTTTCTGTCCAATGCTGCTGCTCCAAACCCCCTGCCCAGCTCTCCCTTCACCCTGTGCCCCATTTGCTTCTGCCTCTGATGGGTCAGGGCCTCTTTCCCCCTTGATTATTCCTACACTTCCCCATTCCTGCACCATCACACATTTATTTATTTATTGCTACGTAACTCCAGGGCTTAACTATTTTTTTGTACTATTTTCACCCTGTCTGTGGCCTCAGTTGTTTTCCCCAATAATTTCATCCTGAGGCTTTTTGCTGCTGCATTTTGCCCATCAGGAGGAAATCACAGACCTTGGCTGATGAGATGTGCTGGGTTTGTGTTACATGATCAGGTCAGGGGTCTGTGAGCACAGGCCACTGTGTGTTAACCAGAGTAATTCTGTGAGTATTTCATCTGAGGGGTGGATACAGATGAATAAAATCAGCCACAGAGACAGAAAAACTAGGCAGGTTTCAGGTTATGAAATACCTGAAATGCACTTATTCATCAGGCTGCATTCACAGGCAGATTCCATCCAGCCATGAATTTGCACTCAAAAAGGAAAATGTCTCTTCCTCCTAGGCATGGGAACTTCTGCAGTGGCAGAGTTGGTGCTCTCTGCAGTTTTACTCATCTGTGATGGGAAAATGGGTGTATTTTTCAATGGAAAAAATGAACATAAAATCCCAACACAGACAACACAAGTCGAGATGTATGTATTCCTGTTAGTGGATCAAAGTAAGTACTAGACTTCCCATTAAGGCTTTTTTTAAACTACAAGTGTGCATTAAAAGCCCTAACAGGTTTATTTACAAGTAGTTTGATAACACATCTTAAACCACATTCCTCTTATTCCAGATAGGATCTGAGAGCCAGGGTTTTACAGCTGGCCCTGTGCTGTTCTAACATTTCACCTGGCAGGATCACATCAGCCAGGCATCAGTAATTCCCTTCCTGTGAATTCCTGGGTGAGGGATGGGTGTCTGGGAGCTGTGCATTCCCACTGGGACACCCTGGAGGGGCTCACAGCTCATCTGAATGCACTGCATGGGCACCAGCAGTATGAGAAGCAGTGCTTGGAGAAACAGTATTTTCTAATACTGTCCCAGGAATGTATCTAAATGTTGGTGCTTTGTCCTCAAACCAGAATTTGCATTTGATGTCGTGCCCAGGATGTGTTTGATCCCAGCATGAAGCACGACACGGTGAGAGGCAGCTGCTCCCAGCAGTCAGGGAGCCTGGGGCTGCTTTTCTTTAGCCAGCTCTGTGTTAATAATCTCTCCTTCAGCATTTTGCCCTTTTCAGTGTAATCAAGCTACCTCTCCAGAGCTTCCTTCGAGTCTGTGGGAGAGTACAGGTTAAAGCTATTAAAATTGGTGGGTTTTTTAATCTGAAGCAGCGGAATTCTGTGTTTCCTTGTGCCAACAGAGTGAGGCATTTGGACAGGCAACGTTCCACAGAGAGGCAACAGCTGGTCCAGGCCCTGCTGAGTCCTTCTGATATTCCCTTGAAGTGGAGAGATGTGGAGAGCCATCCACTGGGATCACAGGCTGGCTTTCCACATCTGAAAGAGCCATGGATAATCCCAGCTGGATCAAAAACCATGGCCAGACCTGCAGTTCTTCCAGATGCTGGGTGCTGCCATGGCTAATCTGCTTCTGGGCAGCACCTGCCCTTTGAACTGCTTGCTGTGTGCTGTGTGGTGCACACGTGGGGTTGTGTTGGCCAAAGAGGACACACAGCATTCCCTAATCCATTTGGAGTAGCATCAGAAGTCACTGAGAGAGCCACTTCACTGGGAGCTGTGATGAGAATTTTTAATTCCCTTCTTTGCAGCATGAGATATTTCCAGCCTGGATGGCTCTGTTATGCTAAGGAGTCTAAAACAGCACTTTTTTCTGCTGTTGTCATTTTACATCAAATACATCACCACTTTGGTGGCAAACAGGGATGGGGTGTGAAATCCTGATGTCCTGTGCAGCCTCAGAGGTCTCTGCAGTTACTGGGACTTTGTGGAATATTTCTGGCACTGCCAGCAGGTCTTGAGCTTCTACAGTTCAAATAATTTGTTCATCATTTGAAAAGAGAGTAAAGTTATGTGAGATACGAGGAAGAGGATGGGAAGGCCCTGGCAGAGGGTGCCCAGAGAAGCTGTGGCTGCCCCTGGATCCCTGGAATTGTCCAAGGCCAGGCTGGACAGGGCTTGGAGCAAGCTGGGACAGTGGAAGGTGCCCCTGCCTGTGGCACAGGGTGGAATGGGATGAGCTTTAATGTCCCTTCCAACACAAACCATTCTATAATTCAATGATATTTCCATCCAGCCCGAGAGAAAAACTATTTTTAGGCTCTTTTGTTCTCCCAGGTGTAGCTGAGCTGCTAATAGAAAATTCCTGGTGTGCCTGAGGTTGGCAGGGCTGCAGGCTCCCGGCACTCTCACACACATTTCCCTCGGGCAGCCCTTGGAGACAAGTGTCCATTTGTCTGTCAGGAATTTTGGCAGCATCACAGCTCCTTTTAATCAGCTCTTTAAAGACTTCACGGCTGGTGGCCAAACTCCTGCTGCAGATTCAATGGAGCAATTTACTCTTCAGCTCCTCACCACGCCCGGATCCATTGCAGGATGGCACGGTGTGGTCTGAGGGGCTGGGACAGAGCTGTGCTGTCCCTGCTCCTCTGTCCCTGCATCCTCTGACACCCCTGCACTGGCACAGGGGGATGCAAAGCTTTGGGGAACATCAGGTTTCTGTTGGAAATCAAACCAATGCAAGCAGCAGGGAGACAGCAAAGCACAGGGTGCATCTTCTTTGTTTTCTCATGGAGATGGTCAGCCAGCCACAGGAATGAGATAATCATATCCATCCCTCTCACATGCACCAGGGAACACATTTTGTTCTAACTTATTGTCAGCAGCAGCTCTGCTCTCTACAACCACCTGAAAGGAGGATGGACTGAGGTGGGGGTCAGTCTCTCCTGCCATGTCTCAGAAGAGGACGTGGCCTTAAGTTGTACCAAGGGAGGTTCAGATTAGATATTAGAATTATTTTTTTTCCCTCTAAAAGAGTGGTCATGCATTGGAATAAGTTGCCCGGGAAGGTGGTGGGGTTGCCATCTCTGGAAGTATTCAAGAGGCATCTGGACATGGCACCTGGGGATGTGGGACTATGCTGTAATCCAGGCAACACCTAATCAAGGTCCAGACCAACTCTGGCATTTAAATAGCTCTTACTCCATCTTAAAGGTATGTTGGAATTATCTTTATGTTTTTGAGGACCAACCCTAATATTTCATTTCGGATTTTCTATGTTAAGCAGAACAACTGCAGTTTTCCTGCAGCTGAAAAGCTTAATTTCTCTGACTGCAACAAACCCCCAAGTCCTGTTTCTCTGATCCTGGGCTATTTGGCAGCGTGCTGGATATCACTCTATTCACAGGAGACATTATTACCAGGAATACAAGCAGGTTATTATTAGTCATGCTCAGCCTGGTTTTGATGGGTCTCTCCAGGATCTGTTTCTATTCACTGTTTATTTTCATTAGAGGTTTGAATGATAGAAGTGATGATATGGTTACAGAACCTGCAGCTGATAGGGGTGGGAGCTGTTTCAAGCCCTCTGGAGCACAGGATTGTGACTCAGGTTGACCTTGACTCATGGTATTTCTGCTCTGCACAAGATGAAATTCAGTACCAGGGGTAGCAAAGTCTTTTTCTTGGTAGGGCAAAATCAGCTGTGAAAAGTGGGGAAAAGTGACCTTGACAGAAATGTTTGCTAAAAGGGTTTGGGGTTTACTCTGGATCACAGTAAATCCACCTAGAGTTTAGTAACCCTTGAGAGGTGGCTTCAGGCTGTGGTTGGAGTCTCCTGGCAACTGTGGAGCTCCTTTGTGGGGTCTTTAGGACTTGAATAAGAAGAGTTCAATGGAAATTGTGAAGGTCCACTTGCTGAAAAATGGCTGCAAGCTTTTGGGTTGGATTTTAAAGATGTATTTAGAGTTTTTATTTATTATTTAACTGCACTGTTGATGTATGAAGGCTATTTTCATGAGGTGCACAGTGGGCCAGTGATTCTCTCAGGATAAGACAGGTTTTTACTGATTTCTTAGCTTCAGCCAGTTAGAGAAGGTCTCATTTAATCATGGCAGGACTGACCCTATTATTAGGCAAGTCCATCTTCGTTAGGTTTTCACTAGAATAAAATAGTGTCTGACCCCATAACAGATTCCCTTTCAATGAACTACTGGCAAAGCTCCTTGTGAAGGCTCTTGTTCGAATAAATTCTTGGCAGAGCTCTGGATAATGAGATTTCCATTGAATAAGCTGTTAGCAGAGCACCTTTTAACTCAATTCAGAGGGTTAGAGAACAGCCCTGAGAGCCAGGACCGTCCAGTTTGGTCTCTGGCAGAGTCCCTGGATGAGCAGAGTTCCCTGCTCCTGGGAAAAGGACACCAGGACACCATCACCTCCATGGTCAGGCCCATGTGGGCTTGAAAATTCCTCAAAAATCATCAAAATATTTTATTGAGTGCAATGACATGGCTCTTGAGGACAAACATTCTTGTCCCCATGAGCTGAAGATGGTTCCAGGTTTACTGCCTGATGTGTGAAGTGGGGTGACCTTCAGTATAAATTTTCGGGTAACATATCTATATATAACTTCTTTAAAACTCTTCTTTCCTGTATTTCTGGAGACACTCAGGACTATTCCTTCATTTGTGTCATACCTGGAAAGGTGGTAGCAGGTACCCAGGCACTGTGAACAAAGCATGCCTCTTTCTCTTCCCAAATATCATTTGTTATTCCAGCTTTCCATCTGAGTTTGGGATTATGAGTGGTCAGCTTTCATGCTACAAATCTTGATAATGGGATTAAGTGGATAAAGACATGTAGAAAATGATTAGTGCTCTCCTGGGAGCCATTAATGGTTTGTAAAGTTCCTCACAGCAGTAACACCTACAGAGTTGTGTTGTGCAGGAAGAAACTTGCACTTCCTTTAATACTAATTTTAGAGAGGCTGCAGCTCTCTGGGTAATGGGTATTGATTCCTTGGAGATCTGCTGAGAATTGTTAAGCAGATAGATTTAATCAGAAGTGGGATTCTGGTTGTAGTGCAGATAATACAAAGAAAATCACACATTTCATTAAGTTTTTTGGGGGGATGAAGATAGGCAGGGAAGATGAAAATCCTCAGTTCTCTTCCTTTGGATCCTGTGCTGTCTGCTGCTCTGCAGGACCAGAAGCAGCCTCTTCCAGATAACAGATTTTTGGGATAAAATGGCCACAAATTCCCTTGTTTGAGGTCCCAAGCACCTCTTCAGCCACTCTGAGACAACCTGTGGGGGCTGCACTGGGGCACCTGCACTGCAGAGAATCATCTGACATGGGTTTGGGGCTCCCAGTGCAAACCAACACACGCAGGAGTGTGATGGGGAAAAAGAGCTCCACAAAACCTTATTTTACATCCCAGGCACTGCATCAAGAGCCCTTTCTCTGAAGGCCCCAGCCATGCTGCTCTGCTGTAGATAAGAGCTGCAGGATTAGCCCCCCCTCAAAGGGAAACCCTCCTCTTGCTCCAAGGTTTGGGTGTTTGGCACCAGCTGCTCTGCAAGGGGTGAGATTTGTTCTCAATCCTGTTTGTGCTGCAGCCAACAGGATTTGGGATATTTGTGGAGCACGTCAGAAATCTGTGTCTAGCTGAGTTATTACTGTGCTGGCTGGGAATTCCAGCTGAGCTCAGGCAGAGGGACAGGGACCCCCTCTTGCTCCCCATCCTGACAACTTCATCAGGCTCAGTGTTGTGTGAGCTTTGAATAGAGATAGCATGTGGAGCTCTGTCATCTTCTGGAGGGAAGTCTGATTATCCCAATTGAGTTTGGATACCTCACAGTTTAAAACTGAGTTTGATTATCTCAAACTTTACACTTTTTATACTCTCTGCTTTATGGTGAAGGATGGATGCACAGTAAATCATAGAACATCCTGAGCTGGAAGGGACACGATGAGGATCATCTAGTCCATGTAACTTGGTGAAGCAGGAAATGCTTTAAAATTCTCAAAAGTTCCCTGATTGGAAACACTAAACTCAAGTACAAGGCATGAGAAGAGCGACAATGGCCAATGGTGAACAGGAAAAAAATAAACATCAGCCCTTCAGGTTGGGTCTCTGATGCTGAAAGTAGAGGCTCCTTGAGGAAATTACATGGCTGGCAGCCAAAGGAGCTCTTGCTTCTTCAGATGCTTCCTAATTAAGTTCTGACTATTAATCTGTATTCCTGGGTCAAAGTTCTTCTATGAAATAACAAATTAATATGAATCATCTTGAGGAAGAGGCAGGAAGTTGGTGTGATTTTAAATCAGGTGTGACCAGCCCATGTGAAGCAGAAATGGGCTGGTTTGTGGCTGAGTGAAGGCTTTGGATCCATTTTAATTGATCCTAAAGCTATATGGGCTGCCCTGTTCTCCAATGCACTGATCAAGGGTGACTATAGAATTATCTGGGAAAAAAAATACAGTTGGATGTCATTGCCCTGCAGAGATATTCCTGTGTCCTCAGTGCCAGCCTCTAATCCTCAGAATTAACTCTAATATTTTTCATAAAGCCACTGCCATGGCATTGTTATTTACCCAAATAACTCTGCCCATGGCAGAGGAGAACATCTTCTCCACCACCAGCTGTGCCCAGGCAGGAGAACTTTGGTGAACTTTGGTCTCAACCTTTTGGTAATCACCGTGGGATGAAACTCATGCTTGAAATTAGAGACTTGCTGGAGCTGAGGGGTGTTTGGGACCAGGTCTTTCATCTCCTTTGGTACAGAGTGGAGCAGGAGCAGCATCTTGGAGGTGCCTCCTAGGCACAATCATAATTTATAAGGGTGTGATGTGACTCCTACATAGTTTGGAGTGAGTGAGTGGTTGGGAGGGAGTGATTCAAATCTCCCACCCTTTCATGACTCGCCCAATGCTCTCTGCTCTGTTCCAGCACAGCAGCCACAGCTGTCAGTGTGCCCATCCTTACCTCCCTTGTATCCTACTGTGTTAAAAAAAAACCTCACCACATTTAAGAAGGGCCTGTGTGAGTGCAATTTTCTCTAAACACCTAATTTCCCAGCAGGCCAACTGCACGTCTCCTCTAATATGCAGCTGTGACACTGTAATGATGCATAAAGCACAATTCCAGGTGCCCTCCTGTCTCCATGGGAGCAGCCACAGCACCTCCCCACTCTGCTCTGCCTCATCTTCCCTGGCCCACACCTCTCCCAAAGCCCTGCTTTATTAGGCAAGAGAACCTCAGAGCAAGTTGGATTTTAAGTCAGGTGCTTGTTGTCCATTAGCAACTGCCCCAAAGCTGAGCTCTGCCTTCCAGAGCAGCTGATCCTTCTGAACACTTCTGAAGAGTCACTTTTATTAGTCTGAGATTTGGCTTGGGAGATTCAGGAGTGCCAAGATGGACTTTTTCCTTAGGGTTGAAAGTATGGATGGAATTTAAAGCAAGTGAGGAAAGAGGCTGTGAAAGACCTCGCTGTTTTTCACCTCTATGGGGCAACACGTGATGAAAAGCAGGGAGGAGGAAAATATATCACTGGTAATTGAGACAAGCTGTGTGAAGAGAGGAACAGACAGAGGCCAAGAGAGATTCTCATTCTGGATTCAAAAAGAAGATAAAAGACATCAGCAGAGAAATGAAATTAAAAAGTAGAAGAATGGAGGGTAGAGATTTATACATCTCTCATTAGAAAGATGAGCATTAAAATATGATTCTGGACAAGTAAGCATTGGTACATTAAACATCAGCTTTGTGGAGCAGTTCATGGAACTCATGGATCCAGTGACTGTCCAGACTGTGGGTTCACCAAGTGGAGTTACCAAGGAAATCACAGCTAGTAACTGAAGAACTGCCTCTGAAAATCCTGTTTTTGTTTCATCACCCCTGCAGCCCAGCCCCTAGAAGAGAGGGAACCAGCCCACTTCTCCTCAGCCCCAGAGCCAGGATAATCTCATCTTTCTGGGCTTGGGTGCCCACTGGCATAACCCCCATTTCTCCTTGTTTTTAAGGGACAGAAGTGAGGATATGTGTCAATGGAAGTGCCTGTGTGCCACTCAATTCTGCACATGCTGGGTGTGCAGCCCAGGAGGGAGCAGGGAGAACAAACCTGTTTTCACTTTTTCTCCATCTCCTGCTGCTCTCCCCATCCCTAATTGAGATCTGCTGCAGGAGATGTGGAGGCAGTTTGGGGGAGGAGGCTAGAGATGGTTTTCATTAGTACAACTGTTGAAGGTTCCTCGTGTTCTGCCTCATCCTTTGTTTGCCCTCGTTCTGTATCAACTGTGAACACAAGCCATCAGTTTAATTAGTGGGAAATAGACAGGAGCAGCAGCACAGAGCATTGTGGAGCTTCCCCTCCTTGCTCTGAGTGGATCACTCCAGTCTGGAGCTGTATTTTGAACTTTGGAGAAGGTGATGGGAGGTGAGATAAAATGCAGTTCTGCTATGTGATGCCTCTTTAAGTCTCCACTGCAAAGCTGCAGCACTGGAAGGCTTTAACTTGGGCACAGCTGGGGATATGTGGATGTTCATGATCATTCTCTTCTGCTGGAATTTTGTTTTGCAGGATATACCCCAGGAATATATTGTTGCAGTAAAGGTAAAGGCTTGGGAGCCAAGAGAGGGATGGGAGCAGTTCAGAAATTCCCTTTATGCCCCCTTGATTTTGGAGTGGAAGGAAAAAGCAGGGAAGGTGGGTGATGAATCCATGCCCAGTGCACTGCTCCTTCTGCTGCCTTGATGTGTAAATAACAGATAAAGGTACTGGATAGGGTTTTCCTGAGAAAAAGGAACTCTCAAAGTCTGTGGTGTTTGGCTTTGATAACCATTCTTTAGCCTATAGCCAGAGTGTCCGGCACCACAGCATCTCATCAGCTTTAGCCCAAGGTGTGATTCTGTGATCAAAGTGCAGCCTTTAACCAGCCTGTAGCAGTGAGTTGTTTCTCAGCATCTCTTTCCAGTAACACTGTTCTCTCTTAGTGTAGGTTTGTGATTCCATCCATCCTTGCAGGAAATAATTCAGGTCAAATCAAGTCATGGCTTTGCTCCCCTGCATCTTCACCAGCAAAAGTCTTGTAGGTCTCTTATAAGTAGAGTTTCCTCCTTTCCATTAATCCTACGGTTTAAAATGACTTTGTAATGAAACTTTTTAGGACTTCAGTTCATCATGATCTTTTGTTAAAGAACCTAACAAACCCCCTCCTAATTGCTCCAGCACGTTCTGACTCGAACCATGGGAGATTCACTCCAATGGGGAAAAACAAAGATTAAAAAATATCCCCAAAGGTCTGAGTGTTAGAGCTCACTTGTGGATCCATTCCAACTAAGATTATTCTGTGATCTGGAAATAAAGATTAAATATTTCAACCTCTGGAGCTGTAATTGTTTTTTTTTGCCAAGTAAATCATTTGACCAAGCACACGTTTCTGGATCTGCTCTGGCACAGAAAGCACGTGGGAAGATGCTGCTTCCAGGAGGCTCACGTGGATGGAGAAGGGTTTGTATCATGAAATCCCACTCTCTTTCAGAAACTGCTCAAATGCCATTACAGACAGCACACAATTAGTGCTCTGACTCTGAGCTGTTTGGGTGTAGCAAGATAATTCCCAGTTGCCAACTTTCTTCTCCATTTCCAGGCTGACTTTCAACATCTCTTTGTTTCGTGCAGCACGACTTTCTGAGTAATAGGAGATGATTTACTGGATGTCACATCTAAGCTTTGATGAGCTCTAAGGTGAATCTTCAGTAAATTAAATGTTTTTCAAGAGCACAAAGCTACATGGAAAACTAAACAACCAAAACCACCCTGGGTTTGCTGCCTGCCAAGCTCTTGACTTCCAGAATGTCAGTCCCTCAGCAAAATCATTTGCACTACACAGTAATGAGCTTAGTTGTTGCTTAGATATCCAGAAATGTTTATTATAGTTAATATGTTTATTTTTAATAGTTATAAATGTGCAATATTTATTATACATTGTTCTATATATAATTTATCAAGGTTATTTAATATAATAAACAGCATTAAACATTACTTGTCCAGGGTTGCCTGTCCCTCTTGGAGACACCCAGGAGTGACATTTTGCACCTTACAGGCAGTGTGGCTTCAACATCTGCCCACTGGTTTTTCATATCTCCCTTTTCCAGTGGAAGTCCCTGTATTCCAGTCACTTCTTGGTCTTCCTGGTATAAACTGAACAAATTAAATAGTTTTAAGTCTGACTCTTGATTAAGATTTGCAGGCCTCAAATATCCTCTGTCTTCCTTCCCAATATATCCGTGCTGGGCACTGTGTGTGGGATATTCAGGGAATCACAGAACAGTTTGGGTTGAAAGGGACCTTCAGGATCCTGGAGCTCCAATCCCCAGTTCTGGGTGGGTTAACGGGGTGGCAAATTAAAATAAAGGAATCGATGTGCTGTGTCCATGTCGAAGGATCAGCCTCTTCCTCTCTGCTTGCACATACAGATTAGGTGTGTTACAATAAATCAATGGCCTCAATTCCTACGGAGGCACTGGAGGAATGGCAGGACTGCAGGGATGGATAAAGCTGAGGTTTTATCACTCTTTCATCAGTAAACATTGCAAATGATCGATTAGACAGGGAAATGTTCAGGACAGCTTTTGATTATCAGGTTGTCAGGTTCTTCAGCCTCCCTGAACTGCACTGGGGCTGCCAGGGATGCTCCAGCTGGGAGATCTCATCCCTTGGCATGGACCGAGGGCTTCCATCCCTTCCCCACCCCCTGTGCCAAGGCTGGGGCGTTTCTCTCCTTCCATCCATCCATCCTGGGGCACACTGCGATTATTGAAATCAAACAACTCGCAAATATCTGGGCCAACAGCCCCGATTTGGAATTAATCAGAGTTTTAATTTGACAGAGAGCGATCCCACTGTGCTGGCTGCGACGTCTCCTTCCCCTCCCACCCACGGAGCCGCTGCAGGGTGTCTGGGGGAAATGAGACGTGCAGCCTGCCCTGCCTGGTAAAAGCCTCTTTAAGTGATCAGCCACAGACTTGGTTGGAATATTAGGCAGTAAAACAGGTTTTCTAGAAAATGAGATTGCCCCTGGCACTGGTAAATCCATTCGGAGATTCACGGAAGTCGGGTGGATATGGTGACATTTGGGAGGCAATAGGTTTTTTTCTTTCTTAATAATTCTGATATGGAGGGACTATAAATTAAGTAGTTTTCAAAGGCAGAACCTGATCCTGCCCTCGCTGTCGTTTCCTACCTGTTTTGGTCTCACTGATTTCATAGATTTTAATACAAGGAAAAAGGCTGGGATGTAATTTCTGAGGTAACACTAAAATCCAAGCATCTTTCCTGCTTTCTGGTAGTGTCCATGTACATGGAGAGTGACTGGCTCTGCTCCATCAAAACCCTCATGCTTTAATGCAAGGAAAAAGAACAGATGAGTGTTTTACCCAGGCCAGGGTGTGACAAGGGTGATGCTTTTGGCCTCAGACATCTTTTGGGAAGGATCCTTGTCCCAGCAGCATGTTTAAGACCCCGGGGATGGGTGTCTATCCAGGCTGGCTGGTTTACCCCAACACTTATTTCTCTGAATGAAGTGAGATGGGAGATGTGTGCAATGTGTGGTTTTAGTAAATTAAGCGTTACAAATGCTGCTGCCACCCTTCCCCCCTCGCATATGTTCCTGCTTTTCCCAGTATTAAAAAAACAAATAGTCTGCAGTGCAAAACTCCTGAATCTTATTGCCTCATCCACCACTTCCCAACCCAGGAGAAGTCTTGTGTTGTAGATGCCAGCTGGATGCTCTTGGTCCTGGTGGTACAGAATGGGTCCATAACAACAAGATTCTGCATGTTTGTGCCTCCTCCTTGCTAGATTTGCTTTTACATATTGCTGTGTTCCAAGAGGAAGAAACAAATAAATGCAGAGGTTTTCCCCAAGGCTTCAACAGCAGTTGGGAGGATTTGGATTACTGTTGGCTGGGATTAAGTGTCTGGTGTGGGCTTGAAGAGATGAAGCCCAGCAGTGGCAGAGGACGTGGCTCTGGCAGCCTCCTGGCTTTTGGGTGTAGAAGGGGGAGAGTCTGGGAAAAGCAGGGTATTTCAATTCCTTACATCCAATATTTTATTCAGAATTGAGCACAAAGAAAGGTAAAGGAGTTCTTCAGACTGGAGAAGAGAAGGCTCCAGTGAGGCTTTAGAGCCCCTTTCAGTGCCTGAAGCGGCTCCAAGAGAGCTGGAGGGACAGGACAACAGGGAGTGGCTTCCCACTGCCACAGGGCAGGGGGAGAATGGATGTGAGGAAGGAATTCTTCCCTGTAAGGGTGGGCAGGACCTGGCACAGGGTGCCCAGAGAAGCTGTGGCTGCCCCTGGATCCCTGAAAGTGTCCAAGGCCAGGTTGGACATTGGGGCTTGGAGCAACCTGGGATGGTGGAAGGTGTCCCTGCCCATGGCAGGGGTGGAAGGAGATGAGTTTTGAGGTTCCTTTCAGCCCAAACCATTCTGTGACTTTCCAAGAGTGCCAAGCCATGCCCTGGGCAGGGAGGAGAGGAAATGGTGCATGGCTGGCAGGAGCAGAGCAAAGGACCCCTCTGGGTGTGAGGTGGATGCAGAGGAGGTGGGAAAGGCAGCCCAAGGCTCCAGCCTTGCACAGGGGGAAAAGCAATTCCTCCAGGCATTACCCCCAGCTTGTTCTGCATCACCCACTGGCAAATCCAGAGGAGCTTCAGCAGAGAGCAGACTTGGCACCCCCAGTGCTCCCAGGGAGGGTTGATGCTCCAACAAACCTGCCAGAGCACATGCCCTGACTTTTGGGAAGTGCTGAAGAATCTCTGGCTTCAAGCACAGTCCGTGGGAGCTGCAGGTGTTTGCATCCCTGGATCTGACAGAGGGAGATGTGCTGGCTCCCTGTGCTGCCCAACTTCCAGAGATATTAAGAGGCTGCTGTTAAACAAACTGCTCCAGCATCATCCTTGGGATGTGTGCCAAAGTTCAGCCTGGTGCAGTCTGAAAAGGGAAGATAGAGAACCTGGGGAATGGAGATCCATCACGGAAGCACTGACAGTTGCTTAACTGAAATATTTTCAAGCCCTGATGGCAGGATAATTTTGTATATCTGACTTTATTTTTAGAGCTTGATTGATAGTTGCAAAGAGGGAAGAGGAGAGCTGGAATTTTCTTCCAAAGGAGCCTGCAAGCCCAGGTTTCCTGTTGTGCCATGTTACAGTGACTTTCAACACGATTCTAGTTTCTGATTAAAATAATTCACCATGTTTCTGCAGCCAGCAGGAGGTTGAAGCAGTTTGTGCAATGCAAAATGTAATAAATGTTTCGGAAGGCAGGGAAAAATATTTAGCAAATCTGGAGTCAAGTCCCATCTCTCTTAATTTGGCTAAACAAGGCGGTAGATAAGGCTCTTGCTTTTGCAGAGCAGGAATTTCAATTACTTGCAGGAAGTTTGCAAATTAGGAAGACGGAGGTTAACAATGAAAATAATTTCCTTAGGTTTGGAGCTCTGCAACGTGATTTAGAAGTGATTAAAATGATGAGCAACTCCATAGTCCTTGCCAGTGCCTGTGCATTCCAGTTATTTATGGCAATGAGTGCTGGGGAGCAGGACTCTGTCCTCTCCCAGCAGCTGCTTGCTGCTGTTCTGGTGCCTCAGGTGGCATGAAGGAGCTGTTGGTTCCCATTAGGATTTTGGCCTGGGCCAGGCAGGCAGAGAGAATATTTTAAAAGCAGAATATTTAGAGATAAAGACTGGAGGAGGAAGACATCAGCCTAGGGGAGCAGGTCTGACCTCCTGCCAGCCCAGGGCTCTGCAGGGGCAGGAGCAGCACAGGGCAGTTCCAGGTTGGGAATAGGATTAAAGGGAGACAAAGGTTAGAAGCCTGGAGGCAGATAATGCTGGAGTTATTTTCCTATACCACATCTTCATTCTTCCTGATCTCTCAGCATTCCTGATGCTCTGCCCTGGTTGTTCCAATCTCCTTGCAGGTTCCTTATGTCTGGTGGAGGAAGTAGGGGGCACAGATCAAGCCAAGATCTCACCTCCAGCAGTGTATCTAAAAGCAGGTTTATTTACTTTTTCTGGGGTACCACTGAACATAAGGACCCAGCTCTGCCTGTGGAGTCACCCAGGCACTGGAGGGAGGCAGCCAACACCAGGCTCAGGTTCTGAGGAGGTGCCACCTCCAACTCTTCCAGAGCCTCCTGGATTCACCAAGCCAACACTTTGGTCTTTCCAGTGAAAAACAAGAGGGCAGAAGATGTCAGAGGTGACTGTGTTGCCAACTTCTTGCTTTAGTACAAGTTCAGCCCAGGTAGAGCTGATACCAAAGAGACTCTGGGGGTGCTTGATCCAAGCTGAGATCCAACCAGGGAGCTTATATTCTATTTTATCTGATAAAGAGGCTAAAATAAGTATTGTTCCAGAAAGCTAAACATGAGCCATCCTATCTAAGAAAAAATCACCAAAAAAAATCAGTATTGATTTCCATTGAAATGGAAATGGGGTGATTATATAAATGCTACAGGGACGGGGTACTTGAGGAAAGTGGTTTGTTAGAACCCAAAGTCCAGGTTAGTCTGCCTTTGGTTCCTCTGGATGCTCCCAGCAGCTTTTTACAGGGATGAGGAAGTCCAAAGGGGGCTGGAGAGTCCAAGAGCTGCACTTGACCCACTGTAGTGACATCTCAGCAGCAGCAGCAGGATTTTTAGGCATCAAGTTTGTACATAAAGCCCAGGGATAGAAAGCTCACGGCCAAATTAAATAAAGGTACCGGTGTTTTCAGTGTTGTTTGATTTATTTTCTGTTCTGTTTTTTCTCACTCTCTCATTAGGCAGCTGCTATTCTGTGGCTACTTTTATTCTCTTCCCATCAGTTGGTTGCATTGATAATCAATCTTTTGAAGCACAGGGTCTTTTCCGGGTTTGAATTCTTTGGATTTTATTAAATAAATGTGCATTTGTGTAGAATGGAAACTTTGCTCCTTATCAGGATCATCTGTCTTGGTGAAATGACTTGGAACAGCTGTTCCATGAAGCAAAATCTGATAGAAACACAGGGACTGGATATAAACACAAACATTAGTCACTATGGAAACTAAAGTTACTGCAAGATGCCTCCAAAAAGCTGTGTTTCTATATGTTTCTCATCCTAACCAAATATTCCCAGGGGATTTTGCCAGCCACTTCATTTAAAACCGTCTGGGAATGTTCTGCTTGCGTGCATATGGATCACTTGGGAGCAGCACCACAGCTTTGGGTACCACAGAGCTCTGCTGTCAAAATTGATGGGTTATTGATTTATCCAAATTCCTGGAGGCTGACAGAGGACAAACCAGCATTTAAAAACATCAAAGGGCAAAGCTGAATCTAGGGACTTGTGGAAATGAGAGCTGGAGCTTTAGGCTGTGGGTTTAACCCACTTCCAGCCCCATATCCCATCCCAGCAGGTATCTCTGTGGTATGGAAGGTCTGTGCTGGGCTGTAATCTGGATAATCAGGGGGCTTTGCTCCTCCATCTGCCAGTCCTGTGACTTCTCCATGCATTTAAAAAATATATTGATGAAGGAAGAAGCTCTATCCACTGCCAGAAGGGCTGCAATTAAAAACCAGTTTCTCTGTTGACAGAGGAGCTGCATCTTTAGACAACCCTTGGAGACTGTAAAAATAAATGTGGTTGCTGGATGAGACTGGCACCTTGCAGGGATGAGCCAGCACAGGCAGAAAATGAAGTTTGCAAGGTACAGAAATCACCAGCACAGGGCAAAATTGGGTCTGTTTGGAGGCAACAACTTGTGCAGCCACGGGTGGTGCAGTGGCCCTGGGGTCATGCAGCATTTGAACACATCCTAAACCCTCTGCAAAGGAGATGCTTCCCCTCTGCTTTCTTGGGCCTTCGTGTCCTTTTTGCAGGAGTTTTTAGAAAATCCTTGGTCTCCATAGCAACTGCTGGCTCTGTGGCACGTGTGGATTCCTGTGACACACCCGGGACTGGGGACCTTCAAACCAGGGTGAGAGCTCAGCTCCCAAACAGAAACACAAACAGAGCTGATGTCCTGCCTGCTCTCAGCCCTCAAACCCTGCACTCTGGGCAGAGGGATGCACTTCACTGGCACCTTGTCTCCCTTCTGTTGACAATGTGGCGAAGGTTTGGGTGCCTGCAGGGAGCAGAGATGCAATTTCTCATCATTAATGCACTTTATCCACCCAATCCCCATCCCCAGCCTGTTGCCATCCTTCCTTATTTGTCTGTCTTGGGCAAGGTGGGGAAATTTCCCCACTGAAAGGGTGGTCAGGCATAAGAACAGGCTGCCCAGGGAAGTGGCGGATTCACCATCCCTTAATTTGCTCAAAAATCAGTGGATGTGGCACTTGGGGACAAAGTTTAGTGGTGTTTAAGGCACTGCTGGGCCAGTGGTGGAACTGGATGATCTCAGGGGGCTTTCCCAACCTAAATGATTCCATGATGATTATATTTGCTGGATTCCTCCCGTGGAGCTGGGAACACATCACAGCAAAGCAATGGGTCAGGCACTGTGTGTGAAGGTCTCATCTCTCCCTTGGCCCGTAGCTGCTGGCAAAATGCAATTCCCATTGGAAGTTTACATGGTGGGATTTTCTCTCCCCCTGTGTCTTTCTTCATAATTATTTTATCATTCATTAGCTTTACCAAAATCCCCTTTTAAACTGAACCCCTCCTCCACTGATCACCCACACGATTTAGCGGCACTGGAGCGAACAGAAAACCCGAGAAGGAAAACAATCCCGAAGTGGCTGAATAGCCAGTTCCTGCTGAATGCAGCGAGCTTCGGCGATCTGATTCACTCAGACTCCTCCTCCTCCTCCTGTGTGCAAAGCCCAGCCTGGCTCTTCTGCAAGCCTGTCCTATGCCAGACTGAGCCGACTTGGCAGGCACTGCGCTCAGCAGAATAAATTATCCCGGTTAGCCCGCTCCTTCCCCCCGCTCCTTGCAAGGATTCATCATCCCTGGATAGAGGAGGGGGCTGTGCTGGTGGGGCTTGGCCTCGGGGATGGTGTCATTATACCACAGCAAATATTTGGAATAAAGAACAAATCGTCCCACGAAGTCGGACGCTGTCCGCAGCAGCAGAAGCCGGGTGGCTCCGGGAGCACGGGGAGAGGAAATTTGGGTCATTCATCCCTTCCAAGGAGCGATTCACAGAATCAGAACGGGTTTGGTTGGAAGGGAGCTCAGAGATCATCTGGTGCCAGCCCCTGCCCTGTGCCAGCCCGGGGAGATGCGTCCTGCATCACCAAACGTGTTTTCCGTGCCTTTGGGATGCAGAACTCCGCGTCCATCCCCGCTCCAGCCGGCAGCACCAGCGCCGTGGGATGGGCTGGGAATTCTGCTCCGTTTGCTTTGCCTTCTCCCTGCATTTGCTGGCCCTTCGTACCCCCAAAGAGCTTCCTCTACAAAGCAAAAACAAACAAAAAAAACCCTAAAAAACCAAAAACAAACAAACAAACAAAAACCAAAAAAAAAAAAACCCACAAAAAAAACCAAACAAAAAAAAACCCCAAAAATAAAAAACCAACCAAAAAAAATTAAGCTGCCAGTGTAATTAATAATAATTAGAGTATTATCAGGAATAAGGGTAATTATAAAATAAATTTGGGGTCTTATTCATTTACCTCCCATTTTTTGGAGTTGTATTAAATCCTCAGGGCCCAGCTGAGCCAAGCACTGCAGTGCCTGTTCCAGTGCATCCCTAAGGGCTCGTGCCTGCAGTGAGCTTCCAGGTAGGATCGAGGGTAATGAGACAGAGGTGAGAAACATCCCCTGGTACATCAGGATAGAAGAAAACCCCATGGGAGAAGGGAATTGCTTCCAGAAAAATGGTTTCATAGTCATGGCTGATGGCCAGCATGAGCTGACTGAGGGCTCCTGAGTGTTTAATCCCAGGGTTTGTGATGATGGATTCAGGTTGGGCAGTAGGCAGCTTCCCAAATCCAGCATAATTGGGTCTTTAATCTGCTCACGAGATTCCTGAGCTGGATACCGAGACATTATCTTCTCCTTTGGATGAGGGATGGTACAAAAAGGAAAAGGAGGAAAAAAGAGGCACATTATGTGAATTTATTTGCATCTTCCAACAATAATCCAGTCATTCTACCCAGGAAATGCCTGTCCTGCTTAATGCCCCTTTATGCATTTTTTTTTTCATGGTGCCCAAGAGTTTGTTTGTTTATTTATTTACAGATTTCTTTCACTGGGGTGGAAAATGAGGGGCAGAAGATGCCATTTCAATTTTTTTATTTAATTTTATTATGATTTATTTTGTAAGCAGTGGCTTGCCTGGGGTTGTATGAGCCCCTGGGAGGTAGGAAAATTCCAGGTCCTGAAGCCCCAGCTCTGCAGGGATCCATTGGAGCTCCAAAGCAATTCCATTTCCTATAGCAAGAAATAGCAGTTGTTGAGGTGGTTACTTCCATCCCAACTTTATACCAGCCCCAAATGCCCCCAGATACCAGGCATAAAACTGCATGCAACATTTTGCCTCTTTTGTATAAATTTCATCTGGAAAAGGCAGAATTGTGAGGATTTTGGAATGGGTGCCTTATTTCAGCTTTGCTTGCTAGAAACGATCCTGTTGCTCCGAGTAATTACACAATAAATTTGTGAGAGGGATATAAAGCTGTAAAAGCAGTGGTAATGGTTTGCAATTTAATAGCTGAATTGTAAATGAATTTTCCTATAGCAGCTTTAATGCAGCGGGCTGCTACAATTAAGAGAACATTCTTTGGGGTGCCTTTAATTTTTTGTTGTTGTTGTGAAGTTCAGTGCCATTAATTCCCTGGTTTAAAGAAACCAAATTGTTAACCACTTCAAGCCATAAAAGCCAACTTTGACTTCCTCTGCAGCCAATAAAATTTTGTCCTGGGAAAGGTGTTTTTACCCCATTTGGCTGTTGCACTTCCTTATAGTACTGAGTGTGGGGTTGCACCATGTATTGACCTTATGCCCTTCATCCTCTTTTCATCATCACCCCTCTTGCTCCTGACATGTGACATCTTCTGCCATTGGGGTGGAAAGATTTGGCCATGCAGGGAAACCCTGCTCATAGCATTTAGCATCTCTTCTTAACTTATTATTTGATAAAGGATTATTTAAATGGGGCGTGTGTGTACTGCACTGCTCTGTGTGTCCCCCCCTCTCCAGCCTTGGGGCTCTCTGGGCACAGGAGGTCCCCATTTTGCCCCCACTGTGTGGATGCTCTGTGCAGCAATGGAGCCCTCATCCCCATCCACAGTTCCCATTCCTTCCTTTCCGCTTTCCAACCCTCTGGATTTCAAATGTCATTCCCAAGCAGCTCAAGCCTTTGGAAGTAATCTTCCCAGAGTGGGTGGTCCCAGCACTGCCCCTTCCCGCAGCAGTGCCAGTGCCAGTTCCTGATTTCCCTCATCAGCTCCTCGTCTCACATTCCCCTAATTACACCTTCCCACTTCCTACAGCATCCCCTTGGTGGCCTGTGTTTGAAGGAAATGCCATGAAATCTGGTATCTGATCTTGAAAGCATCTTTGGGGCAACTGGAATTGTTGCTAATTATTGATGGTGTGTAATTACATTTCCAGTAGCACCTGCTGTCCCCATAAAGGAGCAGGGAACTGGTGCACCAGGGTGTGTTACCAATGCAAACTGACACAGGCAACCTTAATCTGACTGTGGTGGGTGATAATTAAAAGGCACAGTCATGTGTAAGAAGCTGATGGAGACCTGAACCTGCTCCAAGAGGTGACTCCAAATCACCTTCTCCCATCACTGAATCCAGACTGGGGGGAATGTGTAAAATAGAGCATGTCCTAATGCAATTTTCTGTCCTTTGCATCCTTATTGTCATAACTTGAGCATCAATTTCAGGGTCTTTTCCATTCCCCAGCCCTTAATAGTTGCTATTTGTGCTACAGTCCATGGTGTAGTCCATGGTGTGTAAATTCCTGCTCCACTCCAGCAGGGGTTTGACCTGAAAGTTATTCCTCCATAACAACTCTGCTCCCTCGTTGTGTTCCAGGCTGAGGCAGGTAAGAGAGAAAAATGGTTTAGTGAGGATTGGTCTGGAAGTGCTGGATCAAGCAGGGGTAGCCTGGTCTTGCTGTGGGGCACAGATTTGTGGGGTGCTAAGTGACCACGGTCTCCCTATGGCAGGAACTGCTGCCCATCACTTCCAAAAAACCCCAGAGGGATCTTCGGATGAGCTGGGAGCAGCACTGCCCTGCACAGCTGCCATGGAGGGTGGGAAGGTGTTAACTGGTGTGGTGAGCAGGGATGGGATTCCTGCTCGGGGGCCATGGAATCTGCTGGGGGAGGCAGAGGCCGTGGGTGCAGCTTCTGGAGAATTTCGAGATGCAAATGGGGAGCAGGGGGAGGGAAGGAGGGAATGTAAGGATCCATTGTAAAGCCTAAAGGCACTGCTGCAATCCCAGCTCAGGGCAAGGGATGGAGTCTGTGTCAGAGGAGTGCAGGCAGTAAAAAAGCTTCAAAATGATGTTCCTGATGAACTTTAAATCTCTGACTCCAATTCATGTACCCTGTGTGAACACACCCGTGTGAGGTGGAGCCATTCAGGGGATCCACTGCAACTTTCTCAAGGTGCTAAGAAAAATTAAGAGAAACTTTTTCGTTTTTCACCCAATACTTCTTGTTGACCTTGAAATTTGCCACCTGCCACAACAGCCAGTCTGGTGAGACCTGTCCCACCTGTGTGTTTGCTGGGGATGGAGGTAATTTCTGTAGCCTGGGACAGTGTTTGAACAGCAAACCTAGTTTGAACCTAGCAGAGGAGCACTGCAGCCTTTTTAGTGAACAAGTGCTTCAACAATATAAATATTTAAGTACAATAAACAATTATGATCAAGTTTCTTGGGTGACTGCACACAGCAAGTGAATTTTAAATTCATTTCCCATGGGTATTGAGGCTTCACATTCACTTTCTGTGGATGTTCATGCTAATAAAACTTCATTGCACAGAAAGAGAACACAAGAGGGATGCAAATATGACAAGGGCAAATTTGCTTAAGAGTTCAAATGAATATTCACCAACATTTTATTATTTTTAAGTATTCATTCCTATTTGCTATAAAAAAGATTATTTTATCTTTATTCTCCAAGCTCAGTGAAGCGTGTTTGAGGTATAATATGTATTTCCTTGTACTAATGGAAAGTTTTGTTACCAGCAAGTAAGGAGTGCATTTAAAACGTGCTTTATCTTCAGGAAATGTCACTACTGAACCCACATGAGTTACCATCATCCTGATTAACATCTGTATTTCAACACATCTTGCACCCTAAGGCTGAGATCTCCCTGGTTTTTCCCTCCTTTAAAGCTGCAGATCTCAGATCCAGATCCTGACACCATTATTTTCCTCTGATTTTCCTTGATCATCTTTTATCTTGTGCTGCCCTCCGTTATGAGGATGCTGGAGATGCTTTTCCTTCACACAAACTGAGATCCCCTCTGGAAGGACTTGGGGGTCACCGTGGCTCCGTTTTGCCTGAGGCAGAGGGAGCACAGTTTTGACATCTTCATTTGATTTCTGTCCTGGAATTGAAAGAGATGCAAATTAGCAATAATGAATATTTTCATTAAAAGTGTCTAGACGTTTCATCTGAGAACAGGATAATGATACTTCTGCTTTATATAAAAAAGTCTGAAGTAGACCCAGGATGATTTTTTTTTTTTTGTCAGAAAAGATAACATTTATTTTTAAAAAATGTAATTTAGTGTAAGTGAAATTAGGGTAATTGCTAATTATGTCACTGCAAACAAGGCAGATCTTTATCCTGAATCAAGCTGGTCTGGTGCAGATTATGAACTGCTACTTTCATGAGGTGGCATCAGAAGGCAAAAAAATCTCAGTGAAACAGTCCTAAGTAACTTCTCATGCTTATCAAGAGCGTTTGGATAGTGAGGGGTGAGAGGCATGAGGGATGGAGCATCACCCCCTCTCATTGCAGGGGTTTTATCCCAGAATGGTTTGGGCTAAAAGGGACCTTAAAGCTCATCCAGTGCCACCCCTGCCATGGGCAGGAACACCTTCCACTGTCCCAGGCTGCTCCAAGCCCTGTCCAGCCTGGCCTTGGGCACTGCCAGGGATCCAGGGGCAGCCACAGCTGCTCTGGGCACCCTGTGCCAGGGCCTGCCCACCCTCACAGCCAGGAATTTCTCCCTAATACCTTCCAGATAGCTAGCTAGATATCTTTTCACCTTTTCCATTTGTCTTCTGCTGTGTCAGAGCAGCTTCCACTTCCAGCCCTGCATTCCCCACACCTCAGCTCACATCTCCATCAGGATTTCTTAGGCCTATTGTCCCACCCTGGGCCCCCAGCACCGTGACAAACTGCACTTAACACCCAACAAAACTTCATCCCAGGATGTTCAATGGGAACAGGTTTTATTTTCCATATGTACTGGAAGGAAGTTCATAATAAAAAACTCACCCTGGAGTCAAGTACTGCAGAATGGAGTCAGGAACCTTATAGGATAAACATATTATCCTCATACAAGCTGCAGTACGTGGGTATTGGAAAAATTAAATGCACTTGAATAGCTTTGCAGATATGTATCTCTGTCTCCATAAAACCTACTGACAGTGAGCAAACACAAGAGCTTGGCAGTGGTCCTGCTTGGTTTAACTGCCTTTGGTGGATTTTATATCCATCACCTTCTTAAAATTCCTATGTCAGCAATCCTGGCAGCTTCTTGTCCTGAAGACTTTGGGGTGATGGAGATGCTGGTACCCAGAGAACCTCCTGCACCCGCTGGAGACTCCCAACATGCTTAGATTTTCCTAAGAAATCCATCCAGCTGTGCTTTGGAAAAATTATTATTTATTTAGCCTTTAGGGGAGGGTGAGGGGGACATTACATATCTGCCTTGGCTTTCTCTGAGATCACTCAGAGTGATCCCTCTCTCTCTCCACCCTTCCCTGTGAGGGTGGGCAGGCCCTGGCACAGGGTGCCCAGAGCAGCTGTGGCTGCCCCTGGATCCCTGGCAGTGCCCAAGGCCAGGCTGGACAGGGCTTGGAGCAGCCTGGGACAGTGGAAGGTGTCCCTGCCATGGCAGGGGGTTGAACAAGATGAGTTTTAAGATCCCTTTAAAGGACTTTAAGGTCCCTCCAGCCCAAACCACTCTATGATTCCATCATAAGAACATCAGCTTTCCCTTGCATCCCTCTTGCTCCACCAAGCCATCATTTGAAGGCATCTCCCTGTTCCCCATTTTCATAAAAAGCTATTAATATTCATAATATTAATAAGTCTCACCTCCATTAGCAGAAGATAATGCTTCAAGCCTTCTCTCTAAGAGGACTGAGCTCCTCCTGGCATTCCAGCTGATGACCACTGTAACCCATCTGGGACCACAGAGTGCTCCCAGCAGCAGCTGGAAATCAGCTGGAGGGACTTGGGTCCAGCTGTGGCAGCTCCCAGCTCATCAGCCTTATCTACAATTCTTCCCCAAAGTGGAGGAAGTGATCAGGAAGCTGTGGCAGCCTTGGGATCCTCCCCCAGCCACAGCTGGGGAGTGATGCTGCAGGCTGGAGGTGGCTGGGATGGGAATCTGGCTGCATGCGCATTTTTCCTGGGCCAAAAAGCAGAAAACGCAGGAATAATGGGAACTATTTGAGATTATTTTAACTGTCAGATAACAGAAGCAAAGTAAAATGCCCAAATGAGTTGACAGCAGCTCAATTTGATCCCTGCCATGAACTGACTTAGAGCCCAAATTTTTCAAAGGCTGATAATCGCCTTGGAATTGATTTTGTACCGAGATACTTTATCACATTCGTGTATTTGGTGTGGTTTGATGGGGTTTTTTAGAAGTAATCTATGTCAAAGTTAAACAGACTTTATTAGAAGACACATGTTCCCTGCCCTTCTCTGGCTGGGTGTTCCTTTAGGGTAAATCGTGGTGAGATGAAGGAATTGTTCCTGATTTAACTGGAAAGCCTCACTCTGTTTCATGGGTTGCAAGTGCCCTCTCTCACTGGACCTTGGTCACACCCTGTTCCAGCTCCTCAGTTTCCCCATGCTCTGAAATGATACCTGCAGTATCCTCCTACCTAAACCAAGAAAAACAACACTTGTGAATTACCTTATGTAGAGGGATTTCTCTCAATTCTGGAAAAGTGCTGTTTCTCACAGAGTATCTGACTCCAGCCAACCTGTGTTACAAACCCTTAAAGAAATGGACATCAGTACCCTCCAAGCCCCAAATTCACAGAATCAAGGAATCCATACTGATACCTTAAAACATCACTGTAATTAAAGTAATATGGATACGTAGAAATATAATGCAAGTTGTTCAGCTGCCTTCTCAATGCTGAAACTTTATCTAGGTGTATTTTTAGGTCTTTCACAGGTTAGTGGGGAATGTAATTATAGGTTTGTAATCTTATGCAATACAGGATTAGTCCACCCTGCTGGTAGCATCTTGGATAAAACCAGGGAAAATGGGAAAAGGGGGGAGGCTATTTTTATTGTTCCACACTCCCCAGCACGTCCTGTTGTTGTGAAAGGGACTGGTTTGGCAGTGGGGTGATCCCCAAACCAGGCCTGACCCAGGCTTGGTGCCACTGACAAAACAAGGGAGGGTGATGGCACTTGGAGCAGAATGTATGTTCTTTCACCTGAAAGAAAAGGAAAGGACTAAATTAAGTTTCACTCTTATCTGGATTGGGCTGTTTTGTCCCTGAAACTCCCATGGGAATTTTGTGGATGCTCATGTACTGCCTGCCTGCTGGGTGCCAATGGGGGACAGTGTGCTGTGCATTTTAAAACCCCTTTTCCTTACAATCTGGAGTTCTCAATTTCTGAATTGATTTTAGGATTATTTTAGAGGGCTTAACCCCCCTTGAGATCTTGTCTTTCACTTATTTGAAAATATTATAATAAAAAAAAGGTCACATTTCTCTGTAGCACCTTCCATTCCTAGAATGCTCCAGCTGACCCTTCCCATGTGCTCTGCCCTGTTTCCAGTTTTGTTTTCTGGGAAGGGAGCGAAGGGCTGCTCTTCCACTGGTTCTGCCGGTGGTGTTTATTGCCACAGTTGAAACAGATGGGTGCAAATATTTATTTCTGGCACCTGCCCAAATTAGGACAGTGATCTTACCTGTAATCCATCAGGCTAAAGCATCTGGAGGGTCATGAAAATTCAAAGGTGTCTTGAGTTTCACCGTGCCTCTGCTAATGTCAAATCTTCATCAGAACTGACTTCCCAGGACAAAGGAGCTGTCAGATGAATGCTGATGCTCCATTAATGACAGGGTAGTGTGACCCACCCCGGCGTGTCATCATTGTTGCTGAGGGAAACACGGAGGCAAACCCATAATCACCTTTCCTGCATCTGTCCCACTAACACCTAATTTAAGTATATATTTGTCTGCTGATTGATCACAGGATTTTTTTTCGCGGCACCTATTATGCTGCTATCTGAGTAAATCGGGACTGCAGAGCCGATGTCTCTGCAGACTCCCCATTCTCCCCTTACCAAGAGGACAGGGAAGTCTCAGGGGGATCAGCAGGACCTGATCTCCCAAATCACCCTGGCAGCTCTGAAAAATCCCAACCACATCTTTACTCCCTAATTCATGATGGGGGAAGGAGGGGGAAATGGCATTTCATACAGATTTCACCTGAAATGACGGGACAAGGGGGAACGGGTTCCCACTGCCAGAGGGCAGGGTTAGACTAGATATGAGGAAGAAATTCTTAACTGTGAGGGTGGCAAGGCCCTGACACAGAGAAGCTGTGTCTGCCCCTGGATACATGAAAGTGACCAAGGCCAGGTTGGACAGGGCTTGGAGCAACCTGGGACAGTGGAAGATGTCCCTGCCCATGGCACAGGGTGGAATGAGATGGTCCTTAGGGTCTCTTCCAGCCCAAACCATTCTGTGACTCTGTAAAACTGTTCCTGGGTGGGGATTTCTGGGGTGGAGACCACCATAAATCAAGGTATTTTGCAGGAAAGCAAAATGGTCACAGCACATCATCACTACTGTCTCTATGTGCCACAAAGGGAGCACTTCACACATAGTTTGCAGTGGAGAATGTATTGAAGTAGGAGGGTGAACCAGAGTTACGTTTTTGTCAAGGTTTATAGATTGACTGGTGAGGTGAGAGTGGGGTCATCTTGGAAAAGGTTGCAGCACATCAACCTTGCTTGAATGTGTGAGTTTTAATGGCTAAATCCACCCTTCAGATACAGGGACCAACCCTAGCCAGGTGGGAGATGCACAACAGTTTATCTCTCTTACACAGTTCATCATCAGGGAGACAACACCCCAAACTTGCACTGAATCCAAAGGGTTTTATGTTTAGCAGAGACCCTGAATCTCCTGGGTAATCTGCCTTCGGTAGGAAAGCAGAACCCAAAAACATGTTCAAAGTCTTGGGTCCATTGCAGCGAGAGCTCATCACGAGGCTGATACCTGCTCATGCAGGGCTGGCTGCTGACGTCTTCCCAATAAACATTTAAACACAGGCTGAGCACACACAGACTCATGGAGTGCTGTAATTCATTAAACAAATGTTGGGTTTAATAGCCCCGCGTCCGAAGCCGGTGCCATGGATGCGCTCAGCTGTGAAATATGCTGTGGAAGTCATTCGTTTGCAAAGGGGTCTAGAAATCTGCTTCCTATTAATGTAAAATGGGTTTACTGCAGGAAAATCTCTGGGATCACATTTTTCTCTCAATTATCCCTTCTCAGTGGGATTCCTCGAGGTTTGTGCCGGGTAACTGAGATGTGTCTAAGCTGGGGGGTTTGGAGCTGGGGTTTGTTTTGATCCATTAAGCTTGTATCTCGCCGCAGTGATGTAATTCCCCCAGTCTGAGACACTTTATAAACATTAATGGGTTTGTTTTCATGGTCCCGAGGGATGAGCAGCACAGGAAGGTCGCCGGGACCATTTTACCCACACAGAAAGAGAGATGGGGAAATGTGGCAAGGCAGCATCACAGCGAGAAACAGAATATTCACTCAAATTTTTAACCTGTCCATCCTCAGCTCTGTTTAGCTCAGTTTTAATAACTTATAAGTTAGTAACTCATAAGTTATTACAGCAATACCACATCAGCAAGGTTTGCATAAAGATGCTGCTGTTTATCCCAACTGAGGAAGGAAAGAGTTGGTGCTCCGTATTTTATGAGTGAGAGGGAGGTGAAATGCAGTTATAAATACACCTTTGCAGAGGGGAAAAAAAATTGTAGGTATTAACAACTGCTGTAGCTTTGATGGGAATTACTTAGTGGAGATGTGCTGGAAGAGACCATGGAACTGTGCTTTTCCTGGGGATTGCTGCTGCAGTTGCTGGTCTCTTGGACTGGATTTTCGTGGTGATAAATGGCCATACAGATGCCTCTGGTGATATTTGGAAGGGGCCAATTGGAAGCTGGCCCTACAGCGTGCCAGGGCACAACAAACCTGAGGCACAGATTAAAAATCCCACTTTGGAGATCTTTTTCCCATCACAGAAGGTCAATTTTGGAGGATGTTCTGAAAGAAGCTGGTGATACTTACAGCTCTTTCAGCTGGGAATTGTTCCTGCAAACAGAGATACATGGAGCAGATGAGAAATTAATGTAAATATACAGACAGAAGGCAATTTTTTGGAGGAAGTGAGGCAGAGGCAGATAAAAAGAGATCAGCAGAATTTATATAAGCCTTCCCCATCACAGAGGTCATCATTCTGCAGGATGACACATGGAAATTCATTTTTATTAAATTCTAGATGATTATTTAATTGGAAAAAGAAGGATTTAATTGAATCAAGTCAAAGGGCCCTATTAGATTACGTTCAACCTTAACACAGAAGGCTTTTCCCATTTAGTTAAACTGGTTCCTTTGCATATTGTACATATTAAACTATAAAAAAATGGTAATCTGAATAGCAAATTAAAGGGTTTGGAAGGCCTGAATGGTACTCATGTGCTTCTCAGCCCTTTTTCATCTTCTAAATCTTCCCATATTCCCTTTACTGCACTCCTTAGGTTGGAACAAGAGCACAGATGAAGGGTAGAACTCTCAAATCTTCCTCCATCCATGTTTATTCAATTTACACACTCTTGAGGAATAGCCTGGATGTGATGGCACTATTAGAACATGTTGCCCAAAACTGAGGGTGTATTCCAGATTTTCAAGGCTCTCCTTGCAGCACCTGAACAGATGCTGAGTGTAGTAAGGTTGAATGAAGATTTGTGACTTCCTGGCATTGACTCAGGTTTCCCTTGTGTCCTTAGGAAATATTCCCAATCTCTTTATGCCTCATCTACATGGCCAGAGACTCCCATCCCTTTGGGACATGGACTCCTTGCAGAGCTGTCAACCTCCTGGCAAAAGCTAGAGTAAAAAAAAAAAAAATTAAAAAAAGTAGAGCAATTTTGGGAAATAGTATATTTCTAATTTTGGGTCTTTAATTAGCTTTTATTTTCCATTTTTTCTTAATTTAAAACTAATAGGAGAAAGGGATTGAGGCACATTTCCTAAAGTTTCATTTCATCCCAATTTTGAGATTTCCAGCAAAGGCTTGGCCTTCTGACTGGGAGCTGGCACAATCCAGTTGGGTTAGGAATGCCCCATCCTTGTGCCTCTTCCTCTGGCTGATATTGCTGGATTGCTGTGACACTCTGTGCTCCTTCCAGGCGGAAGCTCAGAGAAATCAAATTCTGCTCTGAGAGATGGAAATCAATTTTAATGGATCCAGCTGTTCTGCAGTAAGGATAGGAGGAGGCATGGGAAAGGAGGAAAAATCTTCCAAGATATCTTCAGGGGATCTCAGGAAGACTTGAAAATAGTAAGGAAAGTTTTTAACTTACCCATGAGGCCGCAGCCAACTTTAGGACACGTTTTTTAAATAACCACGTGCTAATGCAGAAATTCTCTTAGTCAGTAAATTTTAAAAATTCCAGCTCTGACAGCACAGCAACTCAACCAGTCTATTATTAAAGTTAGATTGAGTAAGAAACATAATTTGGAATTCGTCTTAGCAGCTAAATGTGTTCTTGGAAGGTTCAAATCAGCTTTAACCTGATTTTTTTATGATAAAAAAGTGTGCCGGTACTTTAAAGCCAAGTTCCTTTCTGCTGAAGCTTTACTTTTATTCAAGTGCAACGAGTAAGTTTTGCATATAAGGTACTGGGATTGCACACTCGGGTTATCTGGTTACATACAAAATTCTCCCATTTGCAAACACAGTTTGCAGCACATACTCATGCAAATTAGGTATGAAACTGGGCATTTATCTTGATTAGAATTCAGTTTCTTTGTATACTTACAGAACTTTATCTCATTCAGGAATGGCTGCAGAGATGATGGAGAAAGAATTTCAAAAATTGCATTTATTCTCCTTGTGGGTTGTTTGTTGGCTCTCCGGGGATTCATTCAGGAAAACAGACTTTTCCACTGATATTCCAAGTGCCCTGGCCCAGCACCCAGGTTGGGTTGCAGACGCTGCTGGAAACTCTCAATCGGAAATAACTGTCCCTTGCAAAAGCCACTATACCATTTCACTGAAAAAATGCTAAATTTCCTCTGTTTTACAATATCCAGATGGATTGATCCAGTTGGATGTAAGGACTAGATGCCACCTGACAAGGACTCAATCCTTTTGACTCTTGGAGAGGTGGCTGTACCCAGGATCCAGATCAGACCTGAGGTTTTGGGGGATCCAGGCTGCTCTTATTGATGTTTTTCAGCAGATTTACCCCATTTCTGTCCCCAAAAGCTGCCTGGAGACTCTGCACACCAGACCCTCTGCTCCTGTAGAGCCCCATCCCCACAGTCCCTGGATGTGTGGGATGGTGATGAGCTCCTGTTTCACCTCATGGCTCTCCTGGAGCCATCCCTGCAGCTCTTAGGAACGGGAGCCCTTTTCTATCCTTTTTACTGCATTTTGAAACAGAGCTCTGCAGTGCCGGTGGTGCTGCACAAGGACACCATGAAGTTCAAAGAACTGCCCCAAATTCTCAGCTTGTTCAGCCAAAAGCCTGAATTTAGGCAGATATCAGAGGGTTTAGCAAGTTGTGCAGGGTTGTTTCTTCCCCTTTCCCTATGGCTCATGATTTTCTCTGGCGTCCCCCTTAGCAAGAGTCCTTGCTCACCATCCCAGCTCCTTGCTGTGCTTCCCACACCCACTCCTGTGTCTGTGAGGCTCCCATCCCACTGCCATGGGGGCTCCTGCCCAGTTCCTAAACCCATTTGTGAACTTTTCCAGGTAGGGGTGGCTCAGGTGACAACTCACAGCACGGCTGCCTGCAGATTTGGGATGCAGGGATGGATTGGGGTTGTACAGACACATGGGCCGTGGTATCCAAAGCATCCCTGTCTATGGGGCTTGCAGCAACCTGGTGTAGTGGAAGGTGTCCCTTGCCAAGGCAGGGGTTTGGAATGAGATGATCTTTAAGGTCCTTTCCAACACAAATCACTCTGTGATTCTCTAATTTCACTTCAGTGAGGATGAAGCCATCTGCACGGCTGCCACGGGCAGGGTGGCAGCTCTGCAGGCTTGCTGCAGCCCTGGCAAACACACAAGTGGATCCCTCTAAGGGATGGATAAGGCACAGGGAAACATCCGCGCTCCCTCTAGCAGCCGCCAGCGAATGGATGATACCAATAATTCTCGATTTTTCACCCTGGGTTCGTGCCACACGAACCGCCAGTGTAAGAGCTCTCGCACTAGTACTGCTGCAGTGCTGACAGCGCTCAGGTGGCTTTTTTCCCCCGGCCCCAAAATCCTTCCAGGGGGATTTCTGGAGCCCATTTTCGTCCACTTGCTGCAGGCAGCTGCTGGGCACGGCCACGCTCAGGATGAACCTGAGTGCAGTTAGCAGAACGGTTCTTCATTAGTGGCATTTCGAGCTCAGCGCGGGCACTGCAGCATCCCCGCAGCACCCCTGAACTTCCCGGGGGGCTGCGGGGGGGTCTCGCTGCCAGCGCGGCTCGGGCATCGCAGGGTCCGCCCGGCAGGGAAGGAGGGAAGGAGGGAAGGAGGGAAGGAGGGAAGGAGGGAAGGAGGGACCCGCCCGCCGCAGCCGCG
>VWZS01007836.1:64294-241780 GCA_013397075.1 Rhabdornis inornatus
GAGCAGCGCTGACCTCATAGGGGAGCCCGCGGGAGGGGGCCCGGCCGGCGGGGGCACCGGCAGCGGCAGCGCCGCGGTACCGGCAGCGGGAGCACCGCGGGGTGATGCTGTCCCGCCCGCCCCGCCATGCACCGCCGGCCCGGCCCGGCCCGGTCCGGTCCGGGGGTCGGGGCTGCGGGGCTCGGTTCGCGCACGGTGACCGGAGCCCACCCCGAGCACCGGCACCCCCGGCACGGTCCGGGTGGGCTCGGACAGCCGCTGTGCACACACCCCCTGTGCCCCCCGCATCCCTGAAAAGTTGTCTCCGTGCCCCGGGGCCGAGCGTGGAAAGCGGGGTGCAGAGAGAGCCGGAGGAGGCTGGATGTGAAGGTTAAGGAACTGAGCCCGAATCGCTCCTGTGGTATTCGTGCTCTCGCCAGGCTGAAATTCAGTTTTCCTGCTAATCAAAGTGCGTTGCCATCACTGATACGTTTGTATTTAAACGCTCTTGTATTTGAACGTGTATATTTCCCAAATAATTACAAGCTTGCATGACAGTTTACCCCAAACAGAAAATAGTGCGAGCCCTCCCCTCTCCCGATAACTGAATTTACACGTGTGATAAAAATGTCAGTAGCTGTTATTTACTTGTTACTTATTTACTGTATCTCGTGGTAGAGTGGTTCGACGGTATTTTAAATAACAGTAACATTTTGGTGAAGCTTTTTAAAGGTAGCGTAGCGTTTGACGGGGCATAGTTGCTGCCGGCAGGATGAAATCATGGAATTAGAGGATGGTAGAGCACTTTGGGTTGTAAGGGATCGTAAAGAGTTCATCTTCTTTCAACCCCCCTGCCATGGCTGGAACTGACTGGATTGCATCGCCGGTGCATTGTTGTTCATGGCAAACTGATTTAGAGGGACTAATTAGTGGTTTTATTCTGTCCAGTTTGTATTTTACTGTTTTGGTAGTGGGGGTGTGGGGTGTGAATTCCATTTACTCAGCTGAGCTTCCTGGTGTCTGTGGGGATGTAGGAAGTGAAGTTACCTGTGTGGCCAGGGATATCTGAAATGCTGTTCCGAGGTGCCTTTTGGGATAATCTCAGCCACCCTCTGCCATACACCATAGCCAGGCTACTGAGGCTCTTGCTTTTATAAAAATCTGCTGAAAGGGCAGAAGGAGGATGCCAGCCTCCATCCTCCCCTGTGGAGCAGGGGCATCAGGAATGCAGATGGTGACACACTGTACTGGGCATGCATGTGGAAATGCAGGATTCCAGCCAGGAAAGCAGGTAAAACCCTTTGGCTGCTCATGCTCACACTGATTTCTGTGTGCATGTTCAGTGTTTGGTTTCGCTTCCTCTCCAGGACACTTCTGGGGAGATGCACGTTTCTGCAGCGTGTCCTGGCAAGGGACAGGGGGGTGTGTTCTCTGAGGTTAGGGCTTCTTTTTGTTTTCCTCAGAGGTTTTCTAATCTGTTGAGTGATGAAAAAACTCCTCTTTTTGTTACTTTACTATCAGCATGCTGGAAAACAGTTGGTACCCTGTAAAGGTGCCAAAGAAATGTGCTATGTTCCTCAAAGCCTATGTATTTCTGCTTAATAACTCTGATTACATGTCCTTTGGAGTTGTGGGGTCCCTGGGACGGGGAATAGAGTGGCCCCACCCTCAGCTGGGTGGGAGAGTGGTACCTGCAGTGACTGCTGAAGTTGCTGGAGGGTTTGGTCCATCTTCCCACTCTCTAAGCTGGGATATTTGGCTCAGCGTGCTGATGACTGGGATTTAGGAGAAAGAACGCTTCCACAGCAAGGTGTGACTCCATGGCCTTGTGGCTGTGGATGAGTCTTTGTCTTTCCCCATGAATTTAATAAGCTGTTATTAACATTGTGATATATCCAGCCCAGTACCACTGGTGTTGTAACAGAAGCCAATTAGTTAAGTGTAAAATTTTATCTAAAGAGTGTTTTATCTGTCATGCTTGGAAGGAGAAGGGGGAGAGTATTTGATCTCTGCAAAACCCACCAAGCAGATTCACTCTGCTTTGTGTTTCCTCCCTAAGTTTGGTACTATTGTTTATATGCTGCCATAAATGCTCTCCTACATCACTCTGTGTTTGTGCAGACAGGCCCGAGATATCTATAGTGAGCCGTATGCTTTTCCTCAAGGATTATGAGACGACGTTCAGAAGGATGGGGTGAAAACAAGAATCTCTGAATAGCTCTGCTGTTGTGTGTCTCCTAAGTAGGAGGGCTGCCAAGCTGTTTGATTTATGCAAATATATTAAAGGCAGGCAGGAGGATGGGGAATAGAGTGGCAGCCTGCAAGTGCAGATTTGGGGTGTGCTGGTGGTGCTTGGGTGGCAGGTGTGGTGGGGTCTGCTTTGGTCTGGGAGGAAAAGCACGTGGTGGAATCATCAGATCCCTTTGCTTATGGAATCCCAGAATGGTTTAGCTTGGAAGGGACTTTAAAGATCATCCAGTTCCAACCCCCTGCCACAGGCAGGGACATCTTCCACTATCCCAGGTGCTCCAATCCCCATCCAACCTGGTCTTGGACGCTTCCAGGGGTCATGGGGCAGCCACAGCTTCTCTGGGCACCCTGTGCCAGGGTCTCCCCACCCTCACAGGTGAGAAATCCTTCTGTGAGGTGGGAAGGGAGCTCCCTATCTCCGTGCTGCAGGCAGCTTCTCCAGGTCAGTCCCAAGTTATGTGGAAGGAGGTGGATGTGTGTATCTGTGCCACACTCAGTAATTAATACTGAGTTTGTCAGATGTGCTATTTGTGTAATTATGGTGCAGCTTGAGACAGCTGGAGGTAATAACTCTGCCCCTTTTGTGCACTCTGAGACTTTTCTCCTCTACAATGTGCTATTTTTGCCATGGCAAGGTATGTTTCGAGGGCATCTTTTCCATAATTTTAATCAAAGCTGGAAGAATTCTATGAAGAGGGAGGGCAGGATGGTGGGTGTGTGTAGGTAGGTAGGAATGGAACTCATATATTGTTACAGTCCTTCGCGTGAGTGTTAATCATTCAAACCTCTCAGTCCTGACAGTCTCTTTTAACTGGTGAGTTTGCTGGGAGAAGTATTTTGGCTGCAGCCTCTGTCTAAACTTGGATGCAGATCAGGGTGGAAATCAATACTTCATGTCCCCAGCTCTTAGCACAGCAATTACAGGCAGTGCTAGGTAACATCTCTGCAGCCGTGTGTCAGCACCCTCGTGTTGGAATCCTTGTTTGAATTAGTATTGGTTGAATTGATTGTGAGCAAGAGACGTGCCCAGTGGTCTGGGGTGGGATGCTGATAATGAGGGGGGGATGCAGCAGAGCATTGCTGTGGTGAGTCCATGCTTAGCTGTGCCCTTGCCCATGCTGGCTGCACCTCTGGGCTTTTGGTTCCATGGCTTTGCCAACCTACACCTGTATTTTCATTAGTTTGGTTAAAAGCAATATCTATGTGGAAACTTGCAGTCTGGTGATGACTTGCCATGCTGCATCAGGTGTTTGGTCCGTTCAGCCTTGTGTTTTTGCTTTAGTCTCCTTCCCACATTAAATGGAAAACACATTAATTAATTAATGTTGGCGAAGTGCTTGAAGATGTAACGCGCAATCAATCGCTAAGTGTTATTAATAACACCTCGCTCAGCGCTTGGCTTATCTCACTTCTGATTTCAGAGTGGTGGTGGCACACTGTGATCACCGTGCCCTGGCCTGTGGCAGTGAGGATTGGTGGTGTTTGCAGTGGATGCTGCCAAAATTCAGCTGGGAATGGGGCAGGAGCTGCTCCCTGCTCCTGGAATAAAGGGTTGCTCCTTGCTGTTATCTCAGGCACGTGCAGCGTGAGAAAGATTTCAGTTGTATCTTGGTATGTGGTGATGCCAATGGGCTAGGAGGACCTTTCTGCTCATGACAGTCTAAAACAGTTTTTTCTTTTTCCCTTTGATCTCAGTATCCTTTCATAGCTACAATGCAAAGACTTTGACTTTTGCCCAGAGGCAATCAGTTACCTCTGTGCTGTTGCTATTTTGTGAGTAATCATCTCCGGCTGTTGAAAATGTACCATTTTCATCTCTTCAGAAATCTTCCCTGCTATTTGTTCTTCCAGAGCTGGAGAGCTGATACTGTAAAGAAGCCTGAGGAATTTGGACACCGCTGCCCAGTTGGGCATTGGGAGCGTTTCTGTACCATGCTTATCACAAGATCAAGGTCTTGCTGTACTATTACTCTTTCTAATAATTTCCTACTTTGTTTCCCTTTGTCCTGCCTAGTTCAGGGAGCAACTAGTTTCATGCTCTAAAACAATTGGCTGTGCTGGAAATAAATCTGTACCTAACAATGTTCCCATGGTTGCTTTAGACACAGGGAACTGGCTGCTGATAACGCTCCAGGTCCTTGCTACATCTTAGTCTTTGAAGATGTTAATTTAAATATCTTTTCTGGAGCTTTCCTATTCAAAAGCCTCATCTGGCATGGTTAGCATAATATTTAGATTACCATTGCTTTAGCCTTTGTCCAGGGGAGTTACAATGAAGCTCCTAAGGATGAGTAAGCTCAAGTAAACTCAAGTTGAAGGAGGACTTAATCGAGGGCTTTTGACTCACCAGTTTGGAATATAATCATGAAAATGGTGTTGGATTTGCGGGTGGGGAGAGGGATGTAGAAATCAGTCTTAAATTGGGGAAGATTAAGTATAATTTTGTGGGTTATGTTCAGGCACTCTCCCACAGATGGTGGGGCTGGGTGTCATCCAAGAGGACAGTCTGTCGTCTCATTACTTATTCTTTTTCCTCCAGGTACATCAGTGTATCTGGAACATTGGTGTTCTCTGTCCCTAGGGTTGAATAAGGAATTCTCTGAGATGCCAAAAGAGGCTTTACAGCCTTGAGCAGGAGCTCCTGGCCCAGCCTTGGGGTGCAAACACCTTTCCTTGAGTGGCCCCTACTCCTCCCTGTGCTTCAAGTACATCACTGTACACCAGGCACTGAGCACTAGCACGATGTAGAGCAAAACTTCAGTCTCCAGCTTGTTAAAATTCAATCCTCACAATTTCTCATTGCCAGCAAAGCGTGAGATCAGCGCTCTGGTCCTGACGCAGCATCTGCAGAACTCTGTGCTCGTAATGCGGCGTGCAGAGCAGGGCAGCAGCTACACACAACACCCCAGGGATCACTCACCCAGAGGCTTTGTTTTTCAGGATACATCCTCACCCCTGGGATGCTGAAGGCTTAGAGGGTTGCTTCTTGTTGCTTTGCAATCTCTTCCTGTTTTTCATTTCTGTGTTGTTTTACTTGAGCCTTTATGGGTGATGTTTTTGGGTATTTAGATGGATTTTGTGGAACCTCCAGCTAGATTATTTTGGTGTTTGGAAATGTGTCCTGTGGTAGCAGGAGGTGGGATGGGTTTAGCTTTTTTTAAGGAAAAATAAGCAGTCTCACCAGAATATGGAAGTGGAATAAATGCTTTTGAAAGCTTTGAAGCCTTTTCTGTAGTCAGTTTGTCTGCAGGAGTTGCAAAGGTGAGGAAAATCTCTTCCCAAGGTTTTCCTTCTGCACCCATGGCCAAGGGGGGTAATTGGAGGCTCAGAGGTGTGATGGCGAGGGTTTGGAGGTGTCTCCCTACAACAAGAGGTTGAGGTTGAGTGATGGGGATGGGTTGTGATCTGAGGGGATCTGAGACAGCAGAGGCTCTCCAGGAGGATAATGCAGAATAACTTTGCAGTGGTATTGATCATGATTGAGCGTGACACTGGCTGGAGGCTGTGGCTCCCAGGGGTGTCACTATACCCCTCAGTCCAGCCCTAGCTTCCATAATCTGATAAATTGCTGATTCCCTAATCTTGTTAGTGCTCTGCTTCCCCAGATCTCTGCAAGGAGCCCCTGGGATGGGGACAGAGCTGCAGGCCACAGGTGATGCAGGCAGGCTGTTCCCACCTGGACTCAGTGAGGGTGGCTTTTGGGCCAGGTTTCTGGTTTTCAGCTGGGCTTGATAAGTGGTGTGTCTGTGTCTGAAAATTGCTGAACTGCAAAGACCTCTGCCTTGGAGTGCAGAAGAGGAGCTGCAGCAGAGAAATGTTTTTGCACAGAGCAATTAGTGAGAAATGGGTTTTTGTCATGAGGATTTCTGACACTTTCTTGGTGGGAGAGCTGCAGTGGGCAGGGCTGTGTTTGCACAGAGAAATGGAAAAAGCTCTTTTGCTGTTGCTTTTCAGATACCTGATCAACCACAGATTTTAAGTACGTGAGGCTAGAATTTGCTTTTGGATCACTTGGACATGGGAAAGGAGCAGAGATGCCTGCAGAAAGGTGAAGGGGAGTGTGGTGGCATCCTGGATCTCCTGTGGGCACCCAGTAGACTCAGAGCTTGGGAGAGGATCACCCTTACCACTGAAGATGGAAGAGGGACTGAGTGATGCTCTGCTGCCATGTGGTCCATGTGGGCTCATCACAGTCTTGGAGAATCACTCTTGTCCCTTATTGCTTCTGCAAATGTTTTTTTGGAAGGATCATCTCTTCTGAGGGATCTGTAAATCCATTTCTCATCCTTTTCTCATGCCTTACAGAGTCATTCTGACTCACATCTTTTCATGCCACTTCTTCCTCTAAATTAAGATTTCATGGGTTTTAGAGGCTGTATCTGGGAACTGAACTTTTGGGTTTATCTGACAGGGAGCTGATGTGTCACAGCCTTTCCTGCTGCTGTCCTGTGTCATCTCTTCTTTGTTGTCTCCCTTTGCTGGGTGGCATCTGTGGGGAGAATCCCAAACCTCTCCATTGCCACCTCTCTCACAGAATGTGTGTTCTACATCTGCTGCTTTGTGCAGAAAGTAGCGTGTATTGGAGGTGGGGGAAAATTGTTGTCTGGTGTGAATATGTGGGATGTAAAGAGAGTAAGGGAGCACAATGGTGTCCTGATGCCTATCTGCAGGTTTTTCTCTGACTCTGTTTTGCAGCAGCAATCAAACCTGGAGAGCTGACATGGCTGGGAAGTCGTTTTTTTGCAGGAAAGGTGAAACAGAGCTTGTACCTCTGTTCCAGCAGATTGAGGTCACCAACCATGTTTAAAACCGAGGGCCTAAAACTTAAATATTTTGAGTTTTCTTTGCTTTTAATTCTTATCAAATCATGGCATTTGCAGAAGTGGACTCTCATTACTCTTTAATTTCAACCAGAACATGAACTTGCCAACTGTTCCCTCAGTCACTGTACAGCTGGAGAGTTTTCCAGTGGTGAGTGCCTGTGAGTGTGCACAGCACAGAGATGATGAAGGATGAAAGCTGGCAGTGCACCCACACTGGTCCAGCCTGTTGCTCTTAACTAAACTGTCCATCATCCTCCTTGAAATTAACTGGGAAAAGCAGCATAGGATTACTGTTGGTCATCATCAGCTGAGTGGGGATCCCAGTACTGGGATTGGGCAGCAGTCATGCCATGGCTAATTCCCCAAAAACAGCTTCCTTGCTCTCTTTTAACAGCAGAATATCCCAAAATGCTTAGTTTTGGCCTCATCTGCTTTTTCAGGTGAGCACAGGACTATCCCATAACTTTAAGGGCTGAGTTAAAAGGTATTTATAAGATTCTCTTTTGGTCTTTGGCTGGTTTGAGTGGCCAATGCCCTCCCATCATAAAATGGTATTTTTTTCAGGATGTTTCCAACTGTTGTAAGATATGGTTGTGGGTCGAAATTTGCTGCAGGCACACAAGCACGGGAAATGTTTGCCTGTTTTCCAGGGAGATTTGCTCTATCAGGGGTGGAAAGCAAAGCAAATTGATTTGAGAAACTTACTTTTGATGCTAAGATTTAGATGGTCTAGACGCTCTCTTAAGCTGCACGAGGGTAAAAATTATGTGTTAGAAGAAACCTGTAGGACTACTGTAAAGGTTTTATGGACCATACTGAGATTTTCAGTAGGGGAATCTTCAAATGCAGCTGCATTTTGAAGAGCAGCTGCCCTGTGATGTGTGATGTGGAAGGCAGGAGGGCACAGGCAGGGCTGGCACAGGCAGGGCACAGCAGTGCTGCCAGAGGAGACCCTGGAGATCTGTTTTCATCCTGGAGTTCTGTCCCTCTGCAGTGTTTCACTGACTCTCAGCAAGGCTGTAGGATGAGCAGAGCCCAGTTCAGAGTTACTTGTCGGGCTTTTGATTCTCCCTTGAAGCTGAACAACGTCTTTGTGTGATTTTGTTTAACAGCAGCACATTCAGAAAACAGATCCCTCATCCTGTGATCGTAAAATATTCTCTCTCTCTCTGTGTTTATCATTGTTTGTTCTAGCCTTAAGTGCACCCAATTATTTACTTTTATGTTCATCAATTATTGCAATATCTACTCCAGCAAAACCTGTTGTTTTATCCACCACAGATTCTTAACATTAATTCCTTGACCTTTTATATCCCCTGTAGCATATCCAGAGCTGCTAAATGGCTTTGCCCAAATTTGTAGGTTTTTTTTTCCTGCCGAAGTGATGGCTCAGGCAGGAGCGGGGGAACCATTTCAGGTGGAGACACGGTGTGCTCCCCACCACATTTGCATTGTGTAATTGAATCTGCAAAGAACATTTTTGTCATCCTTGGGAAGGGAGCTTGTTTTAAAGCCACACAGGGTTTGCTGAAATGAGCTTTAGTTTCCTGCATGATCTCCTTTCGTGGTCAGGAGAGGTCCAGAGCTGACAGCTCAGGGTGAGAGGGCTGATTAATGGGGTTCTTAAATTTCCATGAAAAGCAGAGGAAGGTGGTGAAGCCAAAGCTGTGCAGCTCCTGTGGAGGGAAAAAAAAAAACCCCTAAACTTTAAAAATATAAAGCTCATAGTGAAACCACAGAAAGGCCACATATATAGTGAAAAAGCTGTAGTTAATATCAAAAAGTTCTGGTTTGGGGTAGCACATTGTAATATAAGCAGAGATTTTGCAAATTTACTAACTAGAATGTACCCAGGCAGTTATGCTGGCTTCAGGATGGATTCCTGCAAGGCCCTGGTGTCCTGATGCTGCTGTGCATGGATGCTTTTGGTGACTTGTGGCAGCTGCTGGGTGAGGCAGGACTGGGACTGGGAACAGGAGCTGAGTGGGTGTCCCAGCTGGTCCCAAAGGTCCCCTTGTGGGCATGTCCCCAGCTCCCTGCCCAGCACTGGAGCACTTCCTGCCCCAGTTTAGGAGCTGCTGAGTGCACAGGCATCAAAGGGAGAGAGCAGGGTGGACAGAGCATGCTGGAGGAGCTGCACCTTGCCCTGCCTGCCCCTGTTCCATGCCCTTGTCATTGCCTGGCTTTGCTCCAGCTCTGGGGCTTGCTCACACTCCCACAAATTGCTCACAAGCTGCTGGAGTCTTGCTGGAGCTGTGTAAAGGTCTGCAGTGGCCATGGCTCCCAGGACGAGCGTGTGGCCCCAGACAGCTGCCACAGGTTCTCCAAGTGAACCATCTGCTGTTCTTTCAGGCAGGGCAAACCTTCAGAAAAAGCACTTTGCATTTTGCCACCTTTGCAGAGATCCTTTTTATGTGCTTTTCCTCCTTGGACATGCATCATTTCCAGCGTATTTTGGTAAATGATGTAGTTTAACACATCTCCTCTGCCCTGCTTATCGCTGTCATTTCTGAGTGCACTCATTAGGGACCAGTTTGATTTTGGGCGTAATTCTACTGACAGGCACATTTACTGAACATCTTTGATTCAGCATTTCACATGTGGCAGGATTAATGGAAAGCACTTTACTAAAGAGGTTTGAATACCTTGTAGGTTCCTTAAAGATTTTTTTTTCTTTTTTTCATTTAAATGGAGCTGTATTATCTTGGGCTGGGATTTTTTTTTTTGGATGCTGTTGTGGTTTGTGGACTGAAGTGTTCCCTCTGCTGCTTGCTGCTAGGGTTGGGTTGCCATGGACTGGGGCGACTGTAGGTCCTGGAAATAGCCTGATGCGAAATCTGGATGTGTGATTACAATTATATTTGTTTTATTTTGGTTGGAGAAACATGCATAAAAAAAGCCATGAGAGCTTTACCTGTTAATTACTGTGACAATACCATGGTAATGACCACCCTGCAGGATTAAAACCACATATTCAGATAAGTATTAACTGTGCTTGTTGGCAGATAAAGGATGCCGATAATGTCAGAGGAGCAGGGCTGGCTGGGCTGTCAGTGACAGCCTGTCCATACTGTGATGCCAGCACAGATGCCTTTGACCTCATCACAATGTTCAGTCAAACCTGGCTTTGCATGGCCACATTTCCCAGGGGATTGGAATATTGTGCAGGGAGACATCAAGCAAATCCTTCATGGTGAGACCCTTTATGGGTAGCCTTGGGAGCAGTAAAAGCAGTATTTACACCCTTGAGATGTAAATTTGCAGGGCTGTGCCTATTTTGGGGCCCTTATCAACCTGGTTCTTGGGCACATGGGATTTGGTGCTGCTGCCAAGGTTCCTATAATTTTGAAGGGTTGTTTCCACCCATTGGTACCATCTTTACACCAGGAGGTGGCTCAGGGTTAGGATTAAGAGAATTTGGTGTGAGACACCTGTGGGAACATGTGTGAGCTCATCCAGCTCTTTGCTGCAGTGGGTCAAGCCTGTGAGAGGCCCCTGTGTGGCTGCAGGGACGTGTTCCTTGCCAAGACACAAATAAGGGGCTTTGGCTCTTGGGTTGGGATTCCTGCTACAAAAACCTGCCCAGTGTCACCTCAGCTGGGTGTTGGAAGTCACCCAAATACTTTCAGAACTGCTGGTGTTGGATCCTCCAGTGTGTTCTGAGCTGGGAGTAGCTGAGCTTTTGGATTCTCTCAAAGAATGAAAATTATCCAGGCCTTGTAGACTTGCTGTGATTTATTCTGGTTCTTTTTAGTTGCAGCTGTGCATAAAGACTCCAGATTGGGGGATATTTTGCTGAACTGCAGTTTTTGTGAGGTAGCTCTCATTTGCTAATTCATTTTTGGTTGTTTCTGCCGATGTAAGTACAAGCTTATTCTGCAGTGATGTTTTTCATCTTTCCTGGACTTGAATCAGCAAATGAGTGTTGATATCCTTGTGGCAATCTGGTGAGGAGAGGGGAAGCAGGAAAATGAAGTGATAATTTTGCTCATGCTTTTTTATATCAATGCCCAAAGCCACTTATCAAGTATCTTGAGTAAGAAGAGAGATGGATATTGTTGGCTTCAAGTAGATGGGTGTAGTGCTGGAGGTAACTGGTAGGAAGTTATTAAGTATACTCTGGTTCCTTTGCAGCACTTTTTCAGCATATCTTAACTTTAAGTGTGTGTGCACAGTTTAGAGGGTAATACCATTAATTAGAACAACAGGAAAGACTAATGTAATAGTATAACCCTCTTTAGTACACTGGGTTTATCCCTGATTAGCAGAGCTGCTCTGATCTTCTGGAAATCTGTGTACATGTCATTAGGAAAGCAGGATTAACTTGGTAATTAATAACACCAAAAAGTTTTCATAGTCGAAAATGAGTAAAAAATGGTAAGGAAAATAAACTCTGAATATAGATAAAAACGTGAAGGTTTCTCTTTATTCCTGTCTGCCAGGGAACAAGGGTGACTTTATGATGCTTGTATCCCCAGTCGTCTGTTCTGTTGGTGTTGAATATTGAGTTCTGCAGCTTTTAAACTGGTTCCAGGAGTGAAGGGGGAGAGAAGAGGTGCAGAGTTTGTTATCAGAGACTGCACACCAGGGAACAAGGGTGGCAAGATGAGGCATAAGTTACCACAGATGCATGGCTGAGGCTCAAAGTAAGCCGAGTAGGATTCTAAAGTATTATGTTATATTATTATAATATATTATTATAATATGCCAAAGTATTGTCCTGGGCAATATACAGCCAATTCTTTCTTTTTTTGCCCAAAATACTGCTGGGTGAAGCTGAGGCCAGTGTGTGTGTGTGCTCGTGTGCTGCTGCAGCAGCATCTCAGCTCCCCGGGGGGAGCAGGGGCGTGCGGGAGAGCTGCGCTACTCACAGGAGAGTTGTTCTGCGTGTTATTAAAAGTATTATCACGACGAGGTGCTGGTCAGGCGCTGAACTCCGCAGGTGTGTGTCTGTGTGACAAGTGCTGCTGCCAGCAGAGAATCCTGATGAGGATCCTGCCGGGCTGGGACCTGCACACAGCCATTTCCTTCCTGCCTGTTTATTCAGGCAAGCCCGGGCTTGTTTTGGTTATTTCACCTCTTGTAACTGATGGCTGGCAGAGAAGATCAGCTGCTTTGTGATGAAATCTTGAATGTATGCACCTATTTTATAGTTTTCGTTTTGGGGGTTTTATTGGGGTTTTGTTTGTTTGGGGTTTTTTTTTGCGTGTGTGTTTTTTGTTGGTGGTGGGGTTTTTGTTTGTTTGTTTGTTGTTTTTTGTTGGTTTTGTTGTTGTTGTTTTTTGTGATGGAGAACAGCAACCAGCAGATTTTTGCAGAGGATGTGCGGGAATTACAATCCTTGCTCTTCAGCATGTCTGTCAAGCTGATTTGCACAAGGGCTGCGTTGCCAGGCGAATGTTCCCTGTGTTCTGACCTGTTGCACAGCTCCGCCGTGCCTTTCCCTGCTGTCCTGCCGTGGAACTGAAGGTGGATAACCGGGAGCTCCTGTGCTCACACAGACACAAAGCAGCAAGTTCTTTATCAGCGCCTCGCCGATAAACCGGGGCACAAAAGCCTTGGCGAGCACCCACATCTCCTCCTTATCGGCAGATTAAAAGCTCTTGAGGCTTTGGTTTGTTGTGAAAGTTAATTGCCGAGCCCTGGAAGCTTGGCAGGGCTCCCAGGGCGAGACTGGTCCCGCCGGAGCCGAGCCCTGCGGCCGGTTCGGGGCTGGTCCGGGCGGGTCCGGGCGGGCTCGGAGGGACCGGCTCCTCCCCAGGGCTCCTGCCCCAGCCCCTTCAGACCCCGCAGCAGGAGATGCACAGTGCTCAGGGGTGCTGCTCTCTCCCTACTGACTGCGGCAGGCGATGATCCCACCCATCCATCCCACCTTCATCCCCCGGGCTGCATCGCTGCTTTGCTGTAATTAGGGCTGTGTTTGGGAAAGGCTGCCCTGCGAGCGGGGTTGGTTCCTCAGGGTGTTCCCAGCGCTGCTCATTGCCCAGTGTCCCTCCCTGTCACGCTCAGGATCCTCTTCTGCCAAACCTTGGTGTCCCGGAGCATCCCCTGCTCCGTTCTCGGGGTTCGGGGTTGTGCCCTACACGCGGAGCCCTGATCTCTGAGGTGCTGCAGGTGAGGGCGGTGAGGAGGGGAGTGCTGTGGGGTGTGTGAACCCAGCCTTGCCCTGCTCATTAGCATTTCAATCGGCTCTCCATGGGAACCTTGCACACTGCTGCTGCTCCCGGAGGCAGCACCTTCTCCTCAGCCAGAGGCTGCTCAGCACAGTCCTGAGAGAAGGGCAGAAATAAAAGCCAAGCCACGTGATTGCAGAGGGACAAGGTTTGTCGTTTTCATTTATTTATTGATTTTTAAGATGCTTTCTGACAGCTGCTCCTTGTGCACAACTTTATGCACCAGGTAGCTGAGGGATCTGGTGGGCTATAGATGGGTGCAGAGGGCACAAGTGTCCTTGCTGGATGTCTGTGGTGGACACTGAGGCTCTGCTGTGGGCCTGGTTGGGACAGGTTGGTCCAAAGTGGGCAGTAGCTATCTTTTGCTTTGAATTTTAGTTTTCATCACAACCTCATGATGCTTTTCTTTTGTTAATGATTTTATTAATGTCGGGGCTGTGTGTGATGTGCATTGGCTAAGCATGTGGGGACCAGCTCAACCACAGAATCAGAGATGGGTTGGGGTTTTAAGGGGCCTTAAAAATCATCCAATTCCAATCCCTTGCTGTGGGCAGGGACACACCTTCCACTTGACCAGGTTGCTCCAAGCCCCCTCCAACCAATTCTTGTAAGAGGGGGCAAAAGATCCCAGACAGTCTCAAGGACAACAAGCAGAGCATTCCCTATTTTAATCTCCATTTATCATTTAAAATCAATAAGAATACTGCCTGGTGGTATTTTTCTACCCAAGTTCTGATGAAACAAAAGTAAATGTTACTGACCTGGCAGCACAAATGAAAGGAGAATGAGAAGCAATGTATGAAATGGACTGTCAGCCAGTTTTTGTTTTTCTGTATTGGTCTTGTGGCATTTCTGTGGAAGAGGGCAGATACAAAGTTCTCTTGCATAATGCTCCTATCACTGGAGTATGATTGTATCCGACTGTCACAGATGAGGACACTATATTTATGTCTCAGTGGATTTCAGCCCTCAGTTTGTGTGTCCTCTGACCTCTGGGGAATATCACAAATCCAGTGTTATGGAGTACAATGGCACATTTGATTTATCAACTCCACTACTGGTTGAAGGGAGAAACAACACGTTAATTAAATTCACAACTGCTGATAAAATTGGTGTTGCAAACATGGGGCAGGACAGTGATTTAGGATAGAAAGGTAAGCAAGGGATGGCAAACTGGGAAACAATGGCACCGGGCTTGTGGTAGATTTAGTGAGAAAATAATTCTTAGAATAAATGGGGGTGTTGGGTTGTCTGCAGTCTCCACATATTGTGGCCAAAATCAGTGTTCCTGTAGGTGCTGCAGGCTTTGCCCTGGTGTGCTGTGTGAAAGGGGCAGTGCTGGGTGGTTACATTCAGGACAAATTAATAGTTATAAAAAACCCCAAAGCTACAGGTTGTCAGGCATTAAGTATTTTGGCACTGCTCTGTTGATGGTATTAACATAAATTCAAGCTGACCTAAGTGCACTGGGATAAAAACAAACACCCTCCAACAATCCTCCAACTGAATGTGAATTTCACCGTTGGCTTTGGGCTGTTTCATGTTTTGCATTTCTTTTCTGTGGGTTTTAGTAATAAAACAAACCACTTGGCTTCACCTTGGCTTGGAGTTAACTTCTTCTGCAGTCATTTTCTCTTTCCCATGCATTGACTCTCTCAGGGGTAGAGATGCAAGTAGGCAAGAAGTTGTTCATTTTCAGCTTGGATTGAAAATGCTTGTTTTCTGTTAGAGTGCAAAATGCCTGAATTAAAGGCTGACTCTTTCTCTGGAAGGATCTACACAGATTCTAAGTGCCCCACCAGTTCCAGGCTTTGGTGTGAGCAGCCACATGCTCCGAGTTAAATTAATGTATAGTGGGGTTTCTGCCCCTGCCCATGCATCATCCCCTCCCCTCTGCTCTTTGGGTTGTATTCCTGACCTTCCTAATTGTCTCCAGCTGAAACTCTCCCTTCAAAGTGAGCTCAGATGAAAAATATTTTTGTGTGAAGTGTTAACACATTCTTTTGAGGGAAAACCTCTTTAGAAAGGTGGAGTAAGCTAGAACATTAAATAAAAAATGCTTTATTTTAATAAAGGTACCTGTTGATTACCTGTGAGGAGAAAAAAGCTGTAAACCCAGCTGTGAGTTACAGTGTATTGACCACTACAAGGGACAGTTTAACCAAAAGCCTCTTTTTCTTCACTTAAATTGATGCAGGTTATTGGAGGGAGACATTTGGGGATGTGTTTACAAGGAATGGCATTAGTTATTGAGGGCTGAGCTAAATAAAATTAATTTTGAACAGGAAGTGAGTTACTCTGTCCTTGTCATAACCTTTAGTCCACATGAACAGCACTCAAGTTATTAGAAGTCTGCTTTAAACTGGAGAAGAATTTCATCATCTTTCTTCTGGATTGGAAGAAGGATATTATTTTAAAGACCAATGACCTTTGTTCAGGTGTTATTATACCATCTCAAAGACATGTAGAGTTGGGGATTTCTTTTATTTATTTAAAAAATATTTTGCAATCAACATTTTGGAGGTTTTTTTCTCTAAAGCTTTTTTGGTTTCATTTTGTGCTACATCTTTTCTTCTGTGCTATACCTTGGGGTACAATTAGGAGTGTGTTCTGCAGTTGAGTGGTGTCAGGACTGCAGCAAGCATTAAAGCCTTTGAAAGGTAAATATTGCAGAGGATGGAACAGCAGTAGTCCTGGTGAAAAAGAGAAAGCCAACAGCATTTTGGGGATTTATTCACCCCTTGGTATTTGAAGGTTGCAGAGGGAGGTTGAGGACTTGAAGAATCTTGCAGACCATTTGTTATAGAATCTCTGCAAAGATCACAGAATCCCAGAATAGTCTGGGTTGGAAGGGACCTTAAAGCTCGCCCCATTCCATCCCTGCCGTGGCACAGACAGCTTCTCCTCCATCAGGATGCTCCAAGCCTCGTCCAACCTGGCCTTGGGCCTTGGACTTCCAGGAATGGGGCAGCTACAGCTTCTCTGGGCAGTTTGTGTCAGGGCCACACCACCCTCATAGGCAATTCCTTCCCCAAATCCCATCTAACCCTGCCCTCTGTCGGGCTGGAGCCCAAGATCCGTGTGTTGTGTTGGTAACGGTGGCCAGGTCAGTAAGCAAAGGGTTAAGCATGGTACCAGGGTGTGTTTCACCAAAAGCATAGGCTTGAGTAGCTCTGGGATGGGGAAAGGCCTCATTGTCCATGGGGGCAGCCATGGGATGAAGAGCTGGACCAGAGCAGTGAGGGATGGGTTTAATGAGCGTGTCCCTCAGCTCCCTCCCCACCTCGTGCTGTTACATGGGGCAGGGGCTGAGTCTGGCTAATGTGCAGCACTGAGGGGCCCAGTGATATTAAAGGAAAACTGATAATGCTTCCTGTGATGAGTGCTTGGAGGCATCTCTCATTCCCCTGGCTGTTTTCTGTGCAGCATCCCTGTCCTCCACCCCATCTCCTCTTACTGAAGCAATTACATGCACAGAAGTGGGCTCACTCCCAGTAATGAGCCTCCCCAGGCTGGGGATGTGTCCTGGACAAAGCAACTCTGAGCAGCAAAGACAGTGTCTTAATATGAATTTTCAGCGATTTTAAGGTGAATTGCATTCACTGGCTTGTGATAGGCTTCAAAAGTTCTTGTTATTTGATGTGTCGGAGGAGATCAGTCACTATTTTGGAACATTAATTTATGCAATTCAGATCACACTTGTAGGGTTTTTTGTTTCCCAGCGTTTCTTGTTTTACTAATTGCAAATGTTTCACGTCCTCTAATCTATTATACTTTTTAATAAGGCATATAATTCATTATTTAGGTGGTAGTGTTCTGATAATTAGATGGGTTATTTTTGTCAGTGCTGATTAGTTGGTAAGTACAGATTAATATTTGAAGACTTGATGTGGTCTCTTGCTATTTGAGTTTCAAAGAGGTGATGTGGCACTTGTTTCATGATATTCCCAACAACTTCATCCCTTCCAGCCTGAGGAAAGTGACGACAAATTGTAAAGAGGCTTTGAAAGCCTTTGGATCTTGTTTACCCTGTAAAACTCATATTAGAAAAACACCAGCGAGTGTTGGCTGGGGGTGAGACACTGCAAGTGCAGCTCCCTGAGCAGACAGCAGCACTGGGGGCCACTGGGGTCTGTACCTTAAATGATTTTTTCGGTGAACAAGTAATATCCTGCACGTTGCAGGGCAGGGACCTGCCGTTTGCTGACGATGTCCTAGAAAAGCCTTGCCCCTGCACAAATAGAAAGCCTTGGGCTTTTTTTTTTTTGCCTGGAGTTAATTGCAGTGTGGGACAATGTGGCCTTTGTGTAACTGTCGCTGTGCTGGGGACGGTTTCTCCTCTCCCCCCTCCTGCCTGCAGAGCTGGCAGTGATTCTGGTTTCTCCCTCCTGCAGAAGCTGTTTGCAGGATTTAGGCTGGTTTAGTTCAGTGGAGTGATGTGGTGGCTGAGGGGACAGAGTGGACACCAACCTGCAGGCTGTCAGGAGTTTGGTGTGGATGTCTAGGGGGTGAAACATCCCAGTATTCCCACTCCCCTGAGGACCAGACTGAGGAAGGCAGTGGGTGTAATTAAGCATGTGTTTGTGGAGCTGCAGCCTTTGCCTTGTCCAGGATAATATGAACCACACCGCTGGGAGAGATGATGTTGTTGGAGCTGAGCCATTGCATTATTTGATACCAGATCTCTGGGAAGAAGGAATAAACTAAATGATTTTTAGTCACTTGGTCACCCCTACCAAGGAAATCACAGTGCTCTTCGGTGGCTCCTTCTTTCTGCAGACTCCTTCAAGCCTCCCTGCTTTAGCAGATGGCTCCAAACACAAATAAGCCTCAGGGATGCCTGTCACTGCCTGTGACCCTGGGGAAAGTAGAAACCACATCGGAAATGAGCAGGGATAAGGAGATTCCGAACATTTTTCTTGAGCAAATAAATGTAGCAGAGGGAATGTCAGGATAAGCTGTGTGCATTTATCAGTACTGTGAGCACACCTCGGGCAATCCCTTTGCACCAGCCCATTATGCCAGGGGGGTTCCTGCTCCTTGGTGGCTCAAGGACACTTGTGTTAATGGATGATCCCTGTATCCACAAAGATATTGTGGGGTTTGCATGCATTTCCAGAGCCCCTCTGCCTGAGGATGGGAGCTGAAGTCATGGAGGTGCTCCCCTTAGAGCTACTAGGGATGGATTTGGCACTCACTGTGCCTTTCACATGGAGATCCAGCTGTGAGCAGTGGTGTGATGTTTGTATGTATTTGGTGATGAGTTCACAGCCTAGTGGAAAAGCAGGGCGAGGAAAGGATTTACTGAGGTAGAAACAGAGAGAGCTTCCATACATCCCCTGGTTTCAAGTCTGTCGGGATGTGGGAATAAACCAGGGGCTCAGCAGCTGTGAGCTGGGGACAGCAGGGTCTGCCAGGAGGGCAGAGCTGGAGCAAAGAAGAGTAATGATATCTCCATTGCCCCACTGCAGATCTGTCAGGCAGCCTGGGAATTCCAGCCTCAATCCTTGGGCTGTGTGCTGGAATTGGTGCATCCTATGAAATATGACTTGTGTTTATGCAAGCCCTCGCTGCTGCTGGGGAGGGGGGTCAGAGTGTAAGTTGGTTAAGTGGCCGGATTGCCCTGGTGTGTTTGCCATAGGATAATGGAAAATTCCTGTGAGGAGCTATGCTTGGTCTGGGGCCAGAGGGAACAGGATGAAGTCTATTCCACCAGTGAAATGATTGAAGACTACACTGTGCATCTTCCGGTGCCTGCTGCCAATGTTTTTGTAGGCTTGAGATTTTATTTTGGAGAAGAAGAGTATCCACATGCAAGGCCAACCTGCAGTTGTGCCAACTTCTTGCCATGTGTCCTCTCGCACTGCCTGGGAGCCATTTCCCTGTACAGTTTTGGAGAACCACATGCAAAGAGCCTGTGACAGCTTCATTTTCTGCTTCCCAGGAGGATGGGAGGCACTCAGATCTGTGGGGTCCCTGTGGTCCTGACACAGCACAAGGAGCACGTGAGCTCTGCCAACACATGAGAGCCTTTCAAGGGCTGCAATAGCCTTTACATCCTCCTGCTTTCCCTCAGCGGCTTTGGGTCCATCCTGGGGCATGAATATTACTAATTACCATCAGAATTTGTGGAGTTAAAGGGAATCTGAGAAAATTAGGATCTAGTAAAAGCCTATGCAAGGAAGTTTTAATATCTCTTAGGACTTAGTGGCATCTTTGTGTTACAAACCCATTTGTGTCGCAAGGCTTTAGACTGAAGGATTCAACTTGCTGTTCTTAGACTGTTATCACTAATAAAATGACTTTTCACTTTGATAGCCTTTCACTCCAGGATCTAAAAGTGCTTCAAAAGTGTTAATGAATTAAGCTTCTTGATAGCTCTTGAGTGCAGCTCTTTGTGCAGGCATTTGGTCCAAAACCTAGTGAAGTCAGTGGAAAGTTGTCTGTGTCATCAGCTCTGGCAAATCCCTCATTCTGTCTGTCCCTGCTTGTCCCATCCTCAGCCAGAGCTGATGGCACAGACATCTCATGCCAGGAGCCCTCATCCTTTCCTCAGTGGGATTTTTTTTCTTGTTTTTCTGCCTGGTTCCACTGCTGAGGATCATGTGGGGTAGCAGTACTTTGAAGGTAAGGGAGGGAGGCATACAGATTTAGGGTTAGCTGCTGTATCTGATTTTGTGCTCTGACGACATCAGAGATTTAGGAGCAGTCTGGGTTGGAAATAACATAAAACAATTCTGTAAGAGAGAGCCTGTTATCCCAGCAGCAATGCAGTGCAAAGCCGTAGCTCTGTGCTCTTCATTTCCATTGTGGGCCTGCTCAAGGAGGGGTGACTTCTTGCAGTGGGAAGATTTCCAGTCCAAGACCATCCAGTGGACTTTATTAATTCACCCATTTTCCATTTGTTGGAGGTTTGCCATTGGTTTAAACATTGAGGATTCTGCTTTGGAGAAGATGACTCCTGCTGTGGGACATAGCCAGGGACAGGAGCAGGGGAGGGCTGGGCTGTGAGGAGGAGTGGGAGTGATGCTGGTGGAAGCTCTTTTGATCCAGTTCATGGCTGTCAACAGAACTAGCAGGGGAATTCTTCTTATTGCTGTATTAAAGAAGATAAAAGCAGTTCTGCCCCTGGCAAAGCCATAGACACAAGACTCTGTGAACATCTTGACTCCCTTTCCTCTTCCAGACGTCTGATGGGTCGTGTAATGTCCTTATGTCTGATCAGCCATGACAATCTCTATTCTATGGATTTTCACTCCTTGTCACCCTGTTACAATCTTCCCTCTCCCCTACCTTTCATTAATTGTCTCTCAAAACTATCTTGTCGCTGCTCTGATGATTTTTTTCCAGTGGATAAGCCTGTTAGAAATAATCTGGTTTGCTGAATTTCCTTTCTGCTGGGCAATCTCCTTAATAGCTGCCTCAGAGGATTTCATCCTGTTTGCTTTAAGGATGTGGCTTCAGATAAATATTCTGTTTCTCCGTGGTTCTTCTGCTGATTAAGGTCTGTTCTTTCTCCTAAAATGCTCCTGAGCAGGAAGAGTTTCATGGAGACTTAGTGTGTGTTTGGTATTTCTGAGCAAACTGTGTTGGCTGAGACGGTTTAAAATTCCCTATTGATTTTGGATGTGTCAACTTGGACAGTTCAGGGGACAAAACAAAGGGATGAAGAAAGATGAGGGAGAGAAAAGAGTTTTAATCCTTAAATGTGACATTGCTTGTACAACAAGGGATGTGATTGTTGGGGTTTCTCCATGGGACAGCCCAGAGGGGATAAGAAAGTGGTCAAAAGGCAAATGCAACCTCTGTTTATCCATTCCCCACCTATGCAATAATTAATAGCATCATTTAATCTCTTCCATAATTTTATCAAACTCCAGGTATTTGCTATCACTGCTCCTTTTGGAATGGCTCGTTTTCAGCACTTTTAAAAACAAACCCTTTTCATATGTGCTTCAAGAATGCTTTTTCTTTTCCCTGTCCAAATCAGCTCTGGATGGAGGGTCAGGAGATTACAGTTCTTTTCCCAGAGTTGCCAGCGAGCTGCTGAATGGTCTTCAGCAATTTGTTTGATCTTTCTGTGTCTCATTCTCACTAATAAGGATGCTGGTAATAACTTTCTATTGTTAAAGCTCTGGTAATAACTTCCCATTGTTAAAGCTCTTAAAGCTCTCCTATGGAAAATGCTGTATGGGGACTTGGAGTAATTATTGTCATAATTTGCAAGTAGAGGTGCTGGAAATAAAAGTTTCTGCAGTAGAGGACCTTGGTTCTTGTTAAAGGGAATTATTAGAATAATTTTGACTGGAATGACCAATAAAATGTAAATCAGGCAACTGCCTTTATTCATTTAATAGTTGAGCTGGGGGGGGAGTGTGTGGGTTTCCATTAGAGGCATCCTGGGAATAAAGGAAAGCCTGTGCTGACTCCAGCTGAATTTGGTCTTGTCTACCATCTAAACAGTGTATGAGCTCCTTGTACATAATGGCACTATGCCATTATTAATAAAAACAAATCAAACACAACTCCAACAACAGCCCAACACCAAAACCCCAGCAAACAAATCCAACCCCAGGGATGTTTCTCCTCCCACTTCTCCTTTGTGGTCTGTGGCTGCCCAGGTGACCTCGTGTGTGAAGGCACCTTGCAGCAGAGTCAAGTATAACACTGGCTGGGACTGTCCCTGTGGTATCCAGATCCAGCAGTTAGAGGTGCATTAGGATCATGGAGATGTAGGTAAGTTTGCTTTATACATTTCTCAGCTCCTGGCTCCCCACCCTGTCCCTCATTGCCTCTAATTTTTACAGCTTGCTAAAAATAGGTCTTGGAGAAGACTTGGAGCTGTTGAGATGGAGACAAAGCAAGACCGTAAATCACTTGACAGCTTATTTCCTTACAGCAAATATCCCACTCTTACAACTTTATGTTTAGATTAAAGGAGGAATAAAATGTAGCACGAACTTGGTTTGGTTACTGTGTGTTTCAGTTGTGTTTCTTTAATAAATTACAGAAGAAGATAGGAGTGACCCAAATCTTACTGGAGAGGGCTGAATTTGCATCAGTTTTTTGTTTTTTTTTAATGTCAGACCTGTGTGTTTTGGGTGCTGGTGTGGAGGTTGGGGTTGGGTTTGAAAGGCTGTGAGTGGCTCTGTGTGAGGAGCAGCGATGCCACACTGGGTGCCACAAACACAACTGTGTCACCTGGTGGAGGATGAGCCTCAACTTGTGTCTGCCAAGTCTTTTACCCTTTGTTGTCACTGACTCTGTGCTCTGCAACCTTTTCAGTCCTATTCCTGCAGCAGTGGGAGCTTTGCCAGTAATTCCAGTCAGGAATTACTGCTGGTCATTTCCTGTCCGTAGGCATGCCAGGCTTTCCCCAGCTCTCTGCAGATGCCCCTTGGTCTGAGGTGCTCTCATTGGGCAGCTCAGAGCATTATTCAGTGGCCAGGTTGGTTTTATTCTCTTGGGGTGTTTGCTTTGCACTCCGGCTGGGGATGAGAAAACTACAGCCACAGCTGGGGCTGCATTTTTGGAAGGCATGGGCAGCTGTTTCACAAGGCCTGCATGTCTACCTCAGTCCTCTGCTAAAGCTGTGTTTCAGAGGGATCTGGTGGAGGTTATCCCTGTTTTGATGTGTGTTGAAATTCCCCTGGCACTGCACTCTGCTCCCTTCTCCCTCGCTGCTGCCTCAAAGGGCCAGACAAGCACAGATTGTGCCAAAGCTCCGCCGTGCAAATGCAAGTCACGGGATCAAGGCTGTAATAACAGACTGCATCTACTGCTGTGGCAATATGTGCTTCAGATGTGTGAAATTAGAGCCTTGTCTCACTCTGTGCAGCTCTGGATTATCAGATCCATTACCCAGAGGTTGTGCTCGTGGATCACAGCAAATATTTTGGTGCTGTTATGCACGGCTGGGTATTAGCAATGTTTCATGGCAGCTTGGGAGGGATGAGTCCTGACAAGAGCATGGACAATGCTCTTCTTTCACTTGAGCTGCTGTTTCCCAACCTTAACACCTTTGCACGAAAAAATGCTGTGTGGCAGCCAGGGGTTAGAACGTTGCCTTAGAGTCGTTCTATCTATGTGGTGCAACAACAAGAAAAAGGAGTTATCATTGTCCCAGGAGGCAGAGAACAAATTTAGGTCCTGGTCTTGCATATGCTTATCCAGCTAATTAGCTTTACTCAATGGAGCCCATTCAGCCTGTAGCACTTGTCCTTCATCTGTTCAGGGCCGTGTGTGTGAATGCTCATTGAAACACACGGTCAATCATGGTATTGTTGCACGTACATTATTGCTTATGTTCTTGTTGGAAGCCAGGAACAGTCTCTCCATTGTAGAAACCTTTTTTTTAATATGTATATAAGTATAATGTAGCTATTGCTGTGAAATGATGGGCTCAGGTAAATTTATTCTCTTTAATTCCTGGGTCTGAAATTGCTGAGCTTGGCTGTTTAAACAGGAAACAAAATTTGTCATTGCTTGGGTTGATGTGGCTCCAGATTTGGGTGTTGTGCCAGTTCCAGGACTTTTAGTAAAGGACAGATAATGAGTGATTACCTGATTGTTGTCGGGTGATTGTGTATCAGGACCTTTCTGTCTTAGCAGTTAATCTGCTTGTTGATGTACACTCGACCAGCTCTTGCCAGGATCTCTTGTCATTTCAGTCACTTGGCAGCAAAAATTGCAATAAGACTTGTATCACATCTTGAACTGGATTTTTGCTGATGCTGTTTAAGGATATAGGAGCACATAAAAACGAGCAAATCTTGTATTCAGTGGGAGAAAATGAATGCTGAGTGTGCCGAGCTCGGGTCAGTGCACCAGCTGCTTTTAGTTTGCTTCTAGATTAAAACTAACTTGTGATAGCGACAACTGAGCTTAAAAACCAGAATTTACATAATGATTCTGTGTTAATGATATTAAACATAATGGCACTAACAACAGCCTGTTAAAGGCAAATCCACAGAGATTTCTTTTTCCATTTGACCTTGAGTGCTGACGTTGGACTGGCTCGGCATCGCTTTTTTTTCTCCGTGTTTGAACTTGAAAGGTTCTTTAATACTCAGCTCAATGTTCCTGTTTTGCTTTTTAAATTCCTTATTATTTCCCATGGCTGCAGTGCAAACTGATCCCCCGTGCCAGGTCATTTCCAGGACTTGGACCTGAATTAGATTTGGTAGCTGGAAGGCGCTGGGCCTCAGAAATGTTTGTATATGATTCAGTTCCTGGAGGACAAAGACTTACCCTTGGCCGTGGAGCATCCTACACTCCTTGTGCTTCCAGGCACTGTGAGAAGAGAATTGTGGAGGCAGGCTGTTCCCAGGATAGTCCTGCTTAAAATTTCCCGCCTGCATGGCTAATTTTGAGTTTTGTCTCCTTTCCCAGCCAGTTTCTCTCTCCGAATCTTTATCAGATGCTAATTAGCATTCGTTCACACCCAGCCCCGGGATGTTTATTAAGGTTTTAGGGAAAGCTTTGCTTCTGGTGCTGTTGCAACCTTGTCAATGAAATCTTCCATAACTTCTTCACACCTCAGCTCCACTCCTTGTGTCCAGTCACCCTGAATTATTGAATTCCAGCCTTGCTTAGCTCAGGCATCTTGTGATGAGTAAGACTTCAGGATCAATAGGGGCAGGATCTGCAGCACTGGCAGAACTTCCAGCTGGATGCTGCTGGCCCTGCAGAGCCCAGGGAGTCGCCAGTGGTGGCTGCAGACCAATTTCATCCTATAGTTTGAAACTCCACCATAAGCTGCTGCCTGCAGGGTCCGTTCTGTGTGTTACCCAAGTCAGCAGATGCCAACAGGCACTTACTGGCTGTTGCTCCCCAACTATTTCTTATTTACATGCCTGGAATTCCTGCTTTCAGCTCAGCAGCAATAAATGAGCCATTTGCATAATGAATGGTTTTAAAATCTGCATCCCTGCAGTGGCTTGAGCCTTGCCCTTCAGAAGGGCTTATTTGCTGGGAGAAGGTGGCATAATTTAAAAAGCTAAACTCCTCTGGGATGTTTGGATGGGAAATAGGTTATTTTTCAGCTAATTTCTTTTGTGGTTGCATAGTGTGCAGCGTATTGCCCTGTGATCCTGGAGCAGCTGGGTGGTGTGCTCAGAGACAGGTGAATGTGAAAGAGGCAGGTGGGAAGGAGATTTGGGCTGAAAAGGTGCAAGCAGTGCATCTGCAGAATAGTGGGGGAGCACCAGGGGCACATGTGCTGTATTGGGTCTTCTTGGCAACTTTTTCGACTGCTTTGCTGGTGTCCAGGAACACAATAATGCACTAATCTTCAGTGCTTGGGAGGTGTCAGTCCCTTCTGATTCCAAATGGAGGAACACAGCTTGCTCTAAATAATCCAGATGAGATGTGAGCTCTCCTGCGTCCCTGTGGAATCTTTTGGCATGGCCCCACTTGAAGCCACCAAGTGTCCAAGACCTCTATGCCCTCCACCTGAAACTGGGGCATCTCCCAAACATTGTGAGGTACTTCACTCCTCCCCTTCACTGGGATTATGGAGCAGGAAATGGGATTAAGAAACCCACCACCCCCAAAGAAGCAGGAGCCCTTGGGCACAAGGAGTTTTCTGCTGTGTTAGTGCTGCCAAGAAGCCCTGCAGCTTGGTGGGTGATGGGTTTCCTAATAATTCCTAATAAATACAAGCCAAGAGGATGAATAATGCACAGCAATAACTCTCCTGCAAACATTAGCATCCCACTCGTGGTGATAAGATGTCGCTGTCTTTCAAGTCCCTTAAAATGCTTTGCATGTTTCCAGGACTCTCATTGCAAAAATTCTGCAAGGATTAGTTTCTGTTTGTTTTCCTTTAAACTACTTTCAAATTCCTATTTGCTGAGTTTGCTGAGCACGTAGTGAGCTTCATGGGAGGAAGAGGAGATGAGTGGAGCTGAGTCCTTAATGGAAAATAAATGTGAATCAAAATCCAGCCCAAACCCTGTAATCTTTGCCCCACACAAGAAAGCTCCACTTCAAGTAATGAAAGTCGGAAAAAATAGGTTGGATTTAATTGCTTTGGATGCTGTGGTACAGCAGAAGTGTGAGGAGGTGATAAAAGCTGCAATTTCAAGCTCAGCAGCGGTGGGCTGGAAACACTGGAGCTGGTGTGCAGGGAGATGGATACTTTATCCCTGGCACATCTCTGCTGAGTTAAGATAAATGTTGAGCTATTAAGTTCCTGAGAGCATTAAGAGGCTGGGAGAAGGTCACGTACTGCTTCCTCTGTTTTGGCTTTGCCTCTGTGCTGCGCCGCTTCCTTTGCTGAGCTGCAAGGAGGATTCCTTTCTCCTCTGAGATTCTCCCAAATGAGCCCCCCAAAACTGCAGGGGAGTTCAGACAGCCTGGATCAGGGCTCAGGGGGTTGCTATCCCCCATAAAAGCTCATCAAATCCTGTCTGGAGCCAGCTGTGCCATGTGGGCAAAAGTGGGGTAACAGCTGGGATTTGTCTGTCCTTGGCAGGATGATTTTGAAGGGTTTTAAAACTCCTGTTCGCTTTCTCTGAACAACTCCTGGTAGAGTCATGATGGTCAATATGGCCCAGGCAGGTGGAAACACAGGGTGAAGTGCCAACAGCATCCAAAAAACCTTTGGGTATCCCCATTTCCTTGCTGTCTTGTCCCCTGAGGTGGAAAGAAGCATAACAGTGGGGAAGTAGGACAAGAGGAAATGACAGGATGAGTGGAAATGGCCTCAAGTTGCACTGGGAAGGTTTGGGCTGAATATTACGAAAAATTTCTCCATCAAAAGGGTTGTTTAGCCCTGGCACAGCTGCCCAGGGTAGTGGTGGAGGGAATTAAGAGACATATCCATGTGGCACTTGAGGATATGGACTAGTGGTGACCTTGGCAGTGCTGGGTTCATGGTTGGACTTGGGGATTTGGGAGGGCTTTTCCAACTAAAATGATTCTGTGACTCTAAGGTTCCGTGGAAAATGCATGCAGGCCAAAAGCTGTGCTCTGTCTTCCTGCTCAAATCCTGATTTCTCTGTCCTTGGGAGGTTGGGCTGGATAAAAGACTGAAGTGAGGGAGGACAGAGGAGGGGAAGAAGATGAATCTCCTGCATTCGTTATTCTGTATGCAAAGAACATCAAAAGCACTAATGGAAAAGCCTTTTTATATTTTTCATCAAAGCAGTGGTTCAGATTTGGCAGGCTGAGTTCAGATTGGTGAAGTATTTATGAATGGAGCAGCTGTGGGGCACTGCTTTAGGAGGACAGTGAGCAATCCCCCCTCTCTCCTTCCCTCCCTCTTCCCTAAATATGTGTTTCCACTTGGTCCTTTTTTCTCCCCCTCTCCTTTAGCTGTGTTACTCCTATTAAAGGAACTTGTAGATGAGTCAGGACTGAGTTTGCACACTACAGGTGTAAGATGTGTTTATTTTTTTGCTTCACTTAAGTCAGGAGAAAAGAGAGGAAAGGGATAAGCCAAACCTCAGGGGTGGATGGGGAACAGCAATGGAAGTTGTTCCCTAGTTTCTCTCTGCTGCTGCTTCCATGTTGAACCTGAAAACCTTTTGAGTTATTTCTAATAATTCATCATGGTTTGTTGTTTTGTTTTTTTTTTTTGTGCTGTGGCAGACAATTGCACTGACCCAAATGAGTTTTATCTTTTACTCTTCCCTTGTAATTACACTCATCCACACATAGGGAGCGTGAAATTATTTATGAAGGTGTTTTAATCCCAGTTTATTAACTCCTAATATAGATTTATTATTATTATTTCTAATTTTGCATCATCGCTTGGTAAGGTGGTTCAGAAATCACAGAAGAAGAGCTAATATTCAGTTTGTATTGAAATATCAGGTAGTTAGAAATAACAGGTTCAACAGAGGGAAACCTGGAGCAGTCTTGTTCATTTGAGGGGATGGGACAGCAGCAGTTGGGATTGGTGTAAACCAATCTGTCCATCTCACAGGCAGTGATACCCTCAGTTTATTTTAATAAAAATTAACTGCTTTTCCTTCTGGCTTTGTCTAGAAGATGGTAAACCCAGTGCTGTTATAAATCTGTGTTTTTCACAGTCATGCTGTCACTGCCCTTCCCTCCTGGAGATGGTTGGCAGGTTGCCAGGTGTCACCAGGGGTGCTCAGTTTGGGATGCAGGGATGCTGAGATGGAGTGTGGCAAGGAGCTGCTGTGGCTCTGAGGAGAATATGGGAGTGGCTCAGTGTGTGTGTGTGAGTGCAATGTGTGAGGAACACAGCTATTTAAAATTTAAAGCTGCATTTCCATCAGGGTATTGTGTTCTTTAAATATAGATCCTTTGAAATGTGATAACTTTGGTCATTGAAGGATAGTAACAGTAATTGTATAAATATTTATGTCATGTAAAAGAGCACAAATCAGTGGTGCAGAGCTGGGATAACTCTTTGCAATTTTTAAAAGTTGGCTTGAAGTCTCATGTTGTGACCAGATGTGTAGGTGGATCAGCCCAAAAAAACAGGAACCATTATCTGAGCTCACTTCTGTTTTAAAAAGGGCATTAATGCACTTGCAGAGTGTGGAGTTCCAAGCCAAGTTTATGAAGCAGAGTTGCAGACTGAGGTTCACATGGGGTCAGTGCTCCCCAGTATTCAGAGTGGGCACCCAAAGCGTTCTGTGTGTGAGTGGAAAGCCCTGCCTGGTGTCCTGAGGTGCCGTGAAGCCTCATCTCTGCATGGCAAACAGAGGAAACATAATGGCACTTGGTGTTTGTTTGCTCTTTTAAGGTTTCTTTTTTCTGTTCTGTTGTATCCTAATGTTACAAAGCCTCCTAGCAGACTTTCTTATTCTATCCTCATGTTGATTTGTCATCTGGTCAAGCACCCTGTAATCACTTGCCCCTGTCCAAATCTTTTTTGTTAGGATGAGTTCTCTGTTGAGGAGTGCTTGCTGGCCTCAGTGACCATCAGACCTGTTTGGTTCCCTCGTCATGGTAAAAAATATTCTTGGTGGTGATTTCCCAGGGATGTGGTACCAAAGAGGAAGCAGGGGTGGTCATCCCATCCCCAACCTCTCCTGGTGTCAGCAGTGCCAAGGGGGAGCTGTCCCTCCTGTCAGCACCATGGTCATGGAGAGGAGAAATCCTTCCCCCACCACCCCAGCTTTGGCTGGTGCTTAATGAAGATGTAAAACCTCACCCCCCAGCACAGCATCGACTCTCCAGTCCCAGCACAGCATCAGTGGGAAGGAGCAGGGCTGTTAATCCTCCTGACATCCCCTTTGAATGCTGTCATATTTCAGCCCTGTTAAGCCCTTGGGCTGTTGTTTATGGGCTCTGTGCTGAAAGGAAGAGCTGTGCTGAGCCTGCAAAATGCTGCTTTGCTTCTGGAATGCTTGTCCTTACCACAGCAACCCAATCCCAAATCCTGCCCTGTGCCCAGCTGAGTGTTTGCCCCGTGCAAATCCTCGCATGGTCAAGCATCACCTGCTGCTTGGAAATAATCCCAACTTCACACAGATCTGCTTGCTTGAGGGAAATACCAGTTTGTCGGGGATAACCCTGGTTCCTCTTCATTTTTGGGCTGAAAAAGCCAAGCCAACATGTTCCCTGCCTTCTTCCAGCTGTGGTCTTGCTGTGTGTCCTTCACAGACAGATTGATTGAATTTGATTTTCTGGGCGGTCGTGGGTTGGTGTGTTCATTAGCCTGCACACTCCACCCTTTGCACCTTTTGCATCTTCCACAGCCTGTGCTTTATTTAGTCAGGTTTTATTTCTTCCAGTTGGCATTCCAAACCCCAGGCCTTTCTCATGTCCATCTTGCTTGCACATGTTTTCCTTAGCCTGGAGGAGAAATACCTTTCTGCTGGTCTCTGCCATGTCTCAGTGCCAGCTTGGACATCTGTGCTGGGGAAACCAGGGCATGGTGGTGCTGGAACAGGGGTAGGTGCAAGGTGCTGCATGGTCTGTTGTGTTACCAGGACAAAATTGCATTTAGTTGCATTCAGCTGGGACCCAATGACCCCACTGACACTTGGAGTCACCAAGCTGCAGCCACATTCAAGTCATATTTTTGTCAAGGGTTTTGCAGTGAGTTTGAGATATTGCCCACGTGAAAGGTGGGAGAGGTGAATCCCAGCCATGGCAAAGTCCTGCCCAGTGAATTTGCAGGTGCCTCCTCAGGCTGCAGCTTGAGCTGCTGACAGGAGATGCTGGCAATGATTTGTGGGGCAGGGAGTTCTCCTCTTTCCTCCTGCACAGTCTGTAATTCCCTGGTATTATAACATGCCATTTTTCTAGCATACCTGAGGAGCCAGGAAATAATGTCTGAGCCTAGAGGGACAGCAACAATGGAACCTCCAAAGAGGTGAGAGATGGAGAGATTAGAGCAAGAAACCAAGGTTGTAATTTATTTCTCTCTTCCACCCCTCTTAGCCTGAAAAAGTGGCCACATTCCTGGCAATCCCTTTATTTTACAGCTTTGAGCTTGTGTTTTTTTTGAAAAGCCAGCAGATGCTGCCAGTTCCCATCACCTAATCAAAGCTGCTCTGTGGAAGGGCCGCCTCGTTATTACATCCCATTATAGCCTCCGGCAGCGACTGTACTTCATAACCGCCCAGGAAAGCTGACAGGTAACCAATGAGATGCATATTCCAGTGACAGCCTCCTGCCCCACAGGGAGCCAGGACCCTCTCCAGCACCGAGCTGGGCTCATTGTGGCTGGGTGCTTCCTGGGAAGCAGCTGGGACCATTGTCTGCCCAGCTGAGCACGGGGCCATGGAGCAGCGAGGTTTGCTCTTTGTTCCCTTCTCGTTTCATTGTCCGTGGGGCAGGGATTGCCATGAAATGCCTGTGTGTGTGTTGGCTTGATGGGAAAAGGAAGAAGACTCGCCCGGAGATGCAGGAATGGCAGAGCCAGAGAGGTGGAGAAGGAGGTGGAGGGGGGTGGGAAACTGGTTAAATAATTTTATCATTGCAGGTTGGTATTGCACCTCAGCATGGGCTGATAGAGTATTAATTCCTACTTTGTTTCACTGATGGGATTTTGTTCACTGTGTAATGAGCCCACCTTTAAATCAATATAACCTAGTGCATGCCAGGCCTTGGGCACCAAAGGGAAAGGAACTCAAAATGCCAGTTTTGAATCAATGTCTTCTCTCTGTCGCTCCCTGTGCTTGTTCATTGTGTTTTATTGCTTGTCGTGAATTATGGAGAAACTGAAATATTTGGGTGTTTTATATTTTTGTGGTTTGTGTCAGGAGCAGGGTGGGAGTGTCAGTCTGGATATAGAGGGATGAGGGATAAACTGGGATTGGAAGGGATTTTGGAGTTGGCTGGAGTGGAGTGTGGCAGTTGTGATAACTCAGTGGATTTGAGTTATTTTTTGGTTTATTACTGAGTTACTTGTGGGTTGTTTTTCTACTTATTTTCTTCTATTGCAAAAATCCAGGCAATGCTGAGCATGGCTGGTTCTGGTCTGGAGGCAGGTGCTGGTACGTCCGAGGATGGTGATGCAGCAGAGAGCTGTGAGCAGTGTGTCCATCCAGGCACACGGGCCTGGGGGACAGTACTGGCTGTGGCATCCCATTCTTCAAGGAATGGAGATGTCATTATAGCTGCCCAAATAACTGTTAGTGAGCACTGGGCAGCCTCAGATGAGACTTGTGCATCTGTCTTGGGTGGTTCTGAGCATCCTTTGGTCTGTGTGGAGGGCTGGGAGTGTGAGCTCAGTACTGTAAACTGCCGGGGACAAGTGGAGTCTTTCTGCCATAGAAGTGGATTTTGCCTTCTCTGTCATCCTCTGTCTCTGGTGAATGTGGCAGCCAGAGGGATTCCAGGAGCACATTTTACTCGACAGAGTTTGCCTTCAAATCCTCCAGCTCCTGAATGTGACAGCTGCTAAATCACCTGTTATTATGCAGAGAACAAAGCTGTCCTCCAGGAACAAAGAAAGGAGAATGGTCTGTGGCTGGGGGAAAGGCAGAGCAGGGCTGTGGGAAGGAGATGAAGCCTAGAGACCCCAGCAAAGGGCCAGGACTCAATGGGTAGACAAACCTCCCAGTGTGGTAAATAAAACCCCAGCTGATGGTTGAAATAATGGCTGGATGCATCAGCACTGCTCCAAACATTGCCTGGCCCTGCAGCACATAAAGACCAGGGAAAAGCTGCACCCAGGCTTGGCTGCAATTGCTCTGTTTCTTCAAGACCATCCTCTGTGGTTGTAAGGAAAAGTGGGGCTTAGACCTGGATTTCCAGCTGTTGTACCTGGGTTTGCTGCCCTGCTCTCATGCTGTCCAGTGCTGGGCTGTCCTTCAGGGCTGTGCTCACAGCTTCAGCTCTCGGTGAGATGATGCAGACAAAACCCCAACACTGATTTTCCCCAACAGCGTGTTCAGTATCTCAGGCTTCCCTGCCAGCTCAGCCAGCAAAGCAGGAGATGCCTTTTGATGCTGTGAAGTGAATCCCTGATCCCAGGCTGGCACAGCTGTTGGACATGAGCACAGAGCTGTGCAGCCAGCAGGGCAGCACAGGAGCTGCTCCAGCCTGGCCAGGGTGCACAGCAGGGGTTGAGGCTTTCTCTCTCGCTTCTGCAAGTGCTATCTAAATATTATTAATAATTAAGGGCTCGAGCTGGGCTGGATGTGCTTCCTGGGGCCTGCCACCATGCACTTAAGCAACTGCACCCAAGCTGGCAGATGCCACCTCCTCTGCTTGATGGCCTTGGCCATCCCCAGCAGCAGCACATGGGCTGAGAGGGGCAGTGATGGCAGCAGGAGCCCTCCTCAATATTTAAACACTATTGATGGGCAAGTCGGGCTGGGATGGCACAGAACAGGAGTGTCTAGACATAGCAGAGAGGCTGCTGTCCTTCTGTGCAGGAAGTCCAGCAGGAGAAAACAAGCTGCTTTATTAATTTCCTTTTTTTTTTCAATGGAAAATGTTGTGAGCTTGCTGTTGATGCTGGGGGAAGAGCATCATTTTTCAGGAAAATCTGGCTGGTGACTCTATCAAATCTCTACCTTCCCCCACCCCAGCAGCAGTGGGACATCTTCCCAGTGTGTCCAGATATAGAGAGAGTAGCACTTCACATTTTGCTGTTTTGTCAGTAATAATTAACTGAGAAGTTGGAGGAAGTCTTGCGAAATAACTCTGGAAATTGAGCTCTTCAAGGAATTAAATGCATTGATGGAAAGAGAGAGTCATTAGTCTGGAATAAAAATAAATGTCTCTTCCTGTAAATCTACATTTCAGGGGCAAAGGCAGATTGTAAATTCTTCTGCTGCTACTGGAGCAGACAGTGTACTGAAATAAAGCTCTTGCAAGGGAAATACTGTTTGTGACCACTGTAATTTAGATTATATATGTTAGGGAAGAGAGGGAGGCAGCTGCTGAAAGCCTGGTCTAAAAGTCACCACTGAGCATTCTCTGAAGAAGGGGCTTTTTAAAGTTGCTGTAAAACATAAGGATAAAAGCAATTGAGCTCATTTTTCTCCAAGGACTGTAACATCCTTTAAGGCTTAATTCTGCTTAATATTTTGTCTGTCCTCTCTGGGCTGTGTTGTTATGCTTTAATCTGTTGCAGTGCAGTTTGGTGAATTCAGAGACATTTTGAGATAAATTTCCTTCTTTGTTGCTGGGGGTTTTTTTGTGCAGGAGCAAGAGGCAGGATTTTAGTGTAAATATTAAATGACAAGTGGTGTCCTGCTTGGGTGACTCCTGCCTGCCCCGAGTGGCTCTTGGCTTTGATTACCTGCTCAGTTATCCTGCTTTATTCCTTTCTCCTGTCCCCTTGTTCACATGGTGCTTGACTCTCCATGCTGTCAGGGCAGGGAAATGAATAAATTTTATGTATCTGTCTCTGCTGTCAATATTTGTGTCAGTGAAAGCACTTGTGGCATTTCTGAGAGAAGTCACCGTCTCTCTTCACTGACCTTTTATTTTTCCTGTGGATGGAGAGTTTCTTCTCAAATATCCTCTGCAATCTCTGTTTCAGCTGCTGCTTACTCTCTTATCACATTTAATGCACTCACTATTAATCTCCCCACTTTGCATCCACAAGAGACTCCCTGGTCTTTAACCCTTGAGGGGCTGCCCATGGTTCCTCTGGGGGATGGTAATAGCCCAGTCTGGGCACTTCTGCTGAAGGGCATCATTAACAGCTGAGAATATTCATTTATTTTAAAACTGTTTTACTGCCTAATTGCATTTGTCTTGGGGCAAAATGTGTCTGGAGAGGCGAGAGGGCACCTCTGCTTTCCATTGATGTAGCATCTTGCTCATCTCCGAGTCACTTGGAGCTACTGAAGTGACATTCAGTCACACATCCCAGGGAATTGCCCTGGGATCCATGGGCAGGCAGGGATGATGGAGCAGGACCACGCTGCCTGTGCACATGTGGTTCATGCTGTTGTCCCCACAGCACTGCAAACCCAGTGGCACTGCTGCCCTGAAGCCTGGTGGGCTATGCAGAGCTGTGTCCTTAACTTTCAGTGCAGGAATTTCCTAGTAGATATTTTTGTTTCCTTTTGTGGTCTTTTTTTCGCAATTATTTTATTCCATTTATCCCCACACTTCAGTACCAAGTTGGTAGGTTTCTTGTAAACACTGAAGAAAGAAGGCATGAGAGATTGTACACATTTTGACAGAAAAATGTTTGAGATCACCTTTGGTTTGGCTTTTTTTGTTTCAGGAAGAAAGAGAAATTACTGGCTCTTCATTGAAATTTCAAAGCAATGAGGGTTAGTTGCTCTGGTGGCCATCCCCAGGATCCAAGTTTTCCCGTATCTGGGATGGCCCTTCCTGCCCTCTGCATGCCACACATTCCTCCTGTCCAGATGAGATGGGGTCTGGGAAGTCTCATTAGTTCCTCATGACCCCCCCTGGCTTTGTGCCGCTTTCCCAATACTTCTGACCTTGGAAAAATTCCCCTTTTCTCTCAGATCCCTCTGTTCAGCTTTCAGTTTAAGAGGAGATGTCCTGACACAGGGCAATGGAAATAACTTTCTTGACTTTAATGGAATTTGAGGAACTGACAGGGAGTTTCCTGGGAAACTCCCAGATGGGAACAGATCACTCTCTTCTCATTCAGAATCTTGATTAAACCCAACCCCAGTGACCACTACAAGTGTCATCCTTCTTTTAGAGGGTCCACTCTGGGGTTTTGTGAGCACAGTGGAGCCCACTGAGCAGATAACAACCAAAAGGAACCATGATTTGATGATTTGTCCTTGAAAAGCCCTATGGGAGGTTCGTGAGGAAAGGGGAGATGCATTGACTTGGACAGCTACTTATAGAAAACAGATGTGCAAGTTAGGAAACACAAGTGGTAAATCTGAGCCCATATGGTGCCTCTCTCATGAGCATTTAGAGTCACAGCAGCCACGAAGTCTACTCAGTTCCTCTTCTGAAAGAATTCCTCATCTCCTGTAAAACACAAGGATGGGTGTGTTTGTGTGGGTGTCCCCCAAGCTCCACTTCTGCTGGAGACCTGCACCCTTCACATGCTCCCTGTGTGCTGGGTGGGGGAGGAAGAGCAGGAATGTAAATCACTGGGACAGGTTTATGTTGTTCCCTTGCCAAATGCCAGGACTGAAGGCACAAACAAGTGCAGGACCTGTGCTGGTTTATGTAGCTGCAAGGTGCTTTCCAGCTGGGTTGGATTTTAAGTCTAGTTTCTTGCAAAAGAAGAAATTTTTTGCTGTCTCAGGGGCCTCCAGAGCTTCTCTGCAAGGCTGAGAGATTTCTGTCCCTCCCTGCCAAGACAGGCAGGACCCCTTCAGTGAGGGATGCCTCAGAGGCACCCTCAGAAGGATCTGTGTTCTGCTGGATGGGATTTCAGCCTTTTTCCCTTTCTTCTCCCCTTTCTTGAGCTTACAAGAAAGGCAATTTCCAAGCTAACTCTGGTTCTGTTATTTTTCTCGTACCCATCTGAAAACTGCTTTTCGAGCAAGTTGGGGCTTAGTGGGCTGTGTGACCTCCCCTGCACTGGAAAGCCTCTTCTGCATTCTCCACCTCCTCTCATCTTGTGGCATCTCCTCCTCATCAGCTCTTCTGAAGTCCTTTGTATGGGAATCTGCTGGGTTTTATTGGCTATTGTCTTAAATGCACAGTTTATGAAATGAGACTTTTTTCCCCCACAATATCATAAGGAGATTAAAAAGAAAGCCCGGATTTATGGGAAACAGAATGAATATATTGAGAACCTGAAGAAAGCTGCAGGAGTATATCATGAGGAGGCATTTTCAACTTTGGGTCCTAGTTTAACCCAGTGATTACCATTAAAGTGTGGGCTGCTTTGGTTGGTTTTTTTTCCTAAGATTTGTTTTATAGAGATGACTGTGGTGCAGTTTCCATGGTTTTTATCATTACCATGGTCGTGCTGCTGATCCCCTGGCCAGCTGACATTCCTACTACAGCAGGGCTGGGCTCTTGCTTTATTACCATCTCCGTTTTGATATGTTACTGCACCCTGAATTAATTTCTTACTGATCACATTGGCAGCCCTGTGAAATGAATGGGTCTCTGGAGGGGACTACATTGTTAACACTGACAAATTTCATGATACAGCCGTGCACAAACAGGCATAGCCCGGGAGAAGAAGTAATTAAGGAGCCTGGTGCTCTTTGCAGCCTGGCTGAAGGCCGTGTCCTCTCCCAGTGCTTCCAGAGAGTCCTGGTTTAGAGGGAAAACCACAAAGCACTCACTGAGGCCACAGGTAGGAGGAGTGGTGGGGAATGAGGTCCCAGGCAGAGCTCTCATGGTTTCCCTGCAGCATCTCTGCTCAGACTCAGACCTGGTGTGGAAGCTTGTGTGGGCTCATCCAGGGATCTGCTCCACTCCCAGAGCAGCAGGTCCCTGCTGGGCTTCAGTGCAGGTGGGGCAGTGGGGAAGGGCTTTAACCTGGCAGAGCTTTAGATGAGATATTGGGAAGGAGTTCCTCCCTGTGAGGGTGCTGAGGCCCTTGCATACCTTGCCCAGAGGAGCTGTGGCTGCCCCATCCCTGGAAGTGTCCAAGGCCAGGTTAGATGGGGCTTCCCAAGTCCCTTCCAGCCCAAACTGTTCTAGGACTCTGATAAGTTTTTTCTTAATACACATCTATTGGTCTGTTGCAAGTCTGATCTGCTGCCACTGCTGTGCTTGCCAGCATTGCCTTGTCTACTCCTCCTTCTCTGCCACCTCTCTGTGTTAATTTGGCATCCCACACCTTACCCTGAGTCATTTGGAGAGAAGCCATCTGTTTGTCTTGCTTGTACCCTGCTCGGGTGTTTGGTGCTGATACCTTGCACGTGGTCCTGGGATGCTCTGGAAAATCCCACCCTTGGCTCTCTGGGCTGCTCTGGGGGCTGGAAGGGAAACACGTATGTGTGGCACTTGTGAATGAAGGCACATTAAACTCAGAGGTGATGACAGCTATGCCAAATTACCTGTTAAAATGATCTCAGTAATTATAACAGGAGAGTCAAATGAGGATAACGGGCCATCTAATAGCATAGGCAAGGCTGTAATTACTGAATGGAAGCCCTTTAGAAACTTGCAGGGCTGAGGACTTGCCTGTGATAGAACCTGGGAGAACTGTTTAATAAACTTGGTGAAACCCCATCAATTAACATATTTTAAAGACAATTTAGTGTTCACTTCAGATAAAGGTAGTACCATTCTGAAGAACTGCTTAACCCTGGATTTCTCAGATACATTTCTGGCATTGCTGTGTTTTTTCAGGGTCTGCAGTAGGATTTTGTAATGTAAGGGAAGACTCTTCTCTTGTGCTTTGTTCGACTTAAGCAGGATTAAAGCTGACTGAATTATCCCAGGAACCAAGATGATCCGGGAGCTCAGATTGCCCCAGCACCTTTGGAAATCCCAGCTGCTGTGCCTCCTGCTGAGGAGAAGTTCAGATGCTTTGCAGATGGCATTAAATGAAAATTCTTGTGGTGTCAGGCTCAGTTTGTTGGTGGTAGCGGTTCCTGTAAGGGCAGGAATTACTGGGATCCTCTGCATCCTGCCTGGCAGCAGTGTTCCCAGGGCTTCCTTGTTATTATCCCAGCCAAGGAGGAGAGCTGGGCACATGCAGGGGTTGGTGTCAGCTCTCTCCAGCCTTTGGAAGAGCAGTGGCTGCTGGTTGATGTCCTGGATGGTTTCACATAAATCTTTGCTCATCTTGGATCCAACTCCTCAGCTACAGGGTTCAGTGGGCTCATCCTAGTAGCAATAGATACAGCACCTTCTGCCTGCTTTCTTTTGCAGTGGAAACAGTAATAAAATGTGGAAATGGTGCCACTGGGGAGGCAGCATTTGCTGCGGTGGTTGGCATTGCTGAGCGCTGTTTGTATTGATTGGAGCAGAGGCAATTAAGAGCCTCCCACTGCTTTCACTGGAGGTTTTTCTACATAAGGAGGCTTGAAGCAGAAGGGAGGGCCATTACAGCATATAAACACTGCACAGGTTGGGGTCTAGAGGCATCTCACAGCCTCGTTGAAGTCTAAAATATTCTGTACTGACTGGCCAGGGGGCCAGCATGGAACACGTCTCAGGATTGTCTCGTTGGCTTTGCAGAGCTGGGAAAGGCTCCCCCTCCTCCTCCTCCAGGTGATGAGGTGGGGAAGTAGGGCTGGACCCTCCTCACTGGCCTTCATCTTAGGGGTTTTCCTGCAGTGCAGTTTTCTCAAAAGTTCATTATTCCTGGACTTGTTCTTAGGTCGGCCCATATCCCATGAAAGTCTTTTTTTTTTGGAGGGTGGAGAATTACTTCTGTCTGTGAGGAAGCTGAAGCTGTGAGAGGATTGCTTGCACAGAACGGGGGAGTCACATTGCTTTTGAATTCTCCTCATGGAGAATTTCATGGTGTTGCTTCTTCCTGCTCCGTTCCATGCTCTGGGTTAGGTGTTGGTGTTGGCCATGGGCTCCATCCTTGGCCACTGGGACTGCTTCATTCCCCTCTAGGAAATAGTTTCTTGTGTTTCCTGGCAAGAGTTCACAAGTGTGAAATATCAGATTTGGGATGTATTGTAGGAAGTTAATTTGATCACTTGGCAAGAGAGTGGGGTGATCCAGTTCTCATGTGTTTCTTTTAATCTGTGTAATTTTGTCTGGGAAGAGAGTGGCAGTGAAGGAACTTGGCTCTCAGTGCATTAACACATCCCTTATTGTCCTGAAACTGAACATCTCTCTTTAAACATGATATTCTCCAGTGGCCCTTAGAGACCCCAAATCCTATTTAGACAAAGTAAGCCTTGATGAACCTGGATGTTTCTAATTCAGTAATGTGGCTGGGAGAGGGATGGTGTGAAAATGCTGGAGAAAAGAGTAAAAACAGCCTCCTCTCACTCGTGCTACAATAGTCCTTCCCTCTTATGCAGGATTACCTGCTGGAATTTTAAAATTTGTGTTTATTTTAGTAGAAATGGGGATAGTTGTTTATCTGACTGCTCCTGTGATGCTGCCAGACTCTTGGAAAGGGAAGCAGAGCTGCAGGTGTTGCCAGAAATGCCTTGTGGTGGGAGAGGGGCTGCAGCCCTGGGGCCTGGTGGGTGATGTCAGACCTGTGAAATCAGTGAGAGCTGGTGGTGATGGGGTGGGAATCAAAGAATCATAGAATAATTTGGGTTGGAAGGGACCTTCAAAGGTCATTTATTCCAACTCCCAAGGGAGGGAAGGGCTGGAGGAGGATGTTAATGAGACAGAAACCTTCCCTGGCTTTGGGAGATGAAACACAGTCCCTGTGTGCTGGGTGAGGCAGGTAGGATGTGACTGTGCCTTCCTCCAGAGAAAGCAAGTTTTGAAATTAAACTGGAATTGCAAAAATGCATCTACATATTTGCAACAAAGCAAACCACCCAAGCTGCCTCTCATTTTCTCATTAAATTGATGCCTTTGGTCTCGGTTCTAATTCTGCTGGCATGAAAAGCTGTTTGCTGCTATAATTGAGAAAAGGTGGAGGAAAACATGTTTTCTTTTGCTTTGCCTTCTTGTGCATTCAACAGCTTTGGGTCCAGTTTTCTCCTGTGAGTTTAGTGTCCTTTTGGTGAGGGATGAAGAGATGGAGGTGATACCTGGAAGTGCTTAAAACTCGTCTTGGGAACCAAGGCCAGGTTGGATGGGGCTTTGAACAACCTGGTCTAGTGAAAAGTGTCCCTGCCGTGGGACAGGGAGGAACTGAATGATCTTTAAGGTCTCTTCCAATTCAAACCATGATTCTATGAAACTGAGGGTGGCTTTGCATACAGGAGTATCCAATTTTATCCCTTCTGCTTTGTTCTGTGCCAGAAGAAACTCTGCCCAAGTCTATAGTGCACCAAAGCAAAAGAGAGGAAAATCCAGTGCTGGGTGACCCAAAGGGCTAAAACCAGGGCAGGTCTCTGGGCTGTGCAGAGGGAGCAGCAGGGGCTGGGCTCAGTGGCCTCAGCCATGGCCAGCCCCAGCCAGAAAATACAAAGTACTGGCACACTAAACCTCTTGTTTACTCTAAGCTGTTTATTTTGCTGCTGAAGGATTGTATAATCTTATTTGTCTGAGTGGAAGCAGCCAGAAAACCTCACGCTCTGAAATTCCTGCCTACCTGTGCTACACTTATGTATCTATTCATATATATATATATATATATATATATATATATACACTAAGCATGTATTTACTAAATGCATGTGTATTTACTGATGGGGGCAGGGGATGTTTGTCTTTTATAGCTCAGTGGGACACAAACCCCAGGTCTAAGGCCAGGTCAGCACAAAGCAGGAATACAAAAAGCTCTCTGGAAGGCTGGCTCACATCCATTATAATATTACTAAATACCATAATCCTCTGAGCCTTTGCCTTATAATACGATAATGAGTTATTAAAGCTAAGGAGGGTACTTTGAGGAGGGATTGTTGGAGGGTTTGGAGTTTTTTTTTCCCCCTCCTGCCCAGTCTGAGCCATTTCTCTTGGTCCTTCTCCATTCACAAGAGAATGGCTGCAGCAGTTTCAGAAGTGAACATTTTAAAGGCTATAAAAATGCCAGTTTCTGAACACTGTGTGCCTTTTCCAGACAAGATGAACTCATTCCACAGCCCTTAGCTCCTCTCCAGGAAAATACCCAAGGCATTAGCTAAGAAACAGCCACGCTCTACCAGAGCTGGAGAGCACAGCGTGGGTGAAGGGAAAGGTGTTCCCAGGGCCACACGTGTGCTCTGCCCACTGTCAGCACACAGCAAAAGGATGCTCTTTGAATAAGAATTTTGGAAGCATCTTGCAGCCACCTCCCTGTCTCAGCTCTGTGGGTGTTTCCTGGAAATCCTGGAAATTGTGGTGAGGAAATTGTGTTGTGCAAAGTGCCAGCGCTGTAGAGGGGTGACGGAGTTGGTTCTTGCTTGCTTGGAAAATACAGCAAGAATGAAAAAAAAAAAAAAATCCAGAGGAATGTGCCAGCCATAATTTACAAGCTTGTTCACTTTGGTTTTGGGAGTGCTTGGCAGCTCTGGGCTATGTCCAAAGCAAAGGCAGACACATAACCCTTCCACCCCAGAGTGGAGGGAAACCTGGGTGCTTTTTCATTGCAAAATACCCTTTATTTTACCTTCCTTTTCTCTGATCAAAAGTAAACACCTTGCAAAGTTCAGGTCTCTTGCTGGTTTTTGCTTTGCTTGTGGTTTCAAAACCCTTTGGATGAGGATGTGGCTGCATCCCTTGACCCAGTAGCCACCTCCTCCAGCCCAATGCTGCAGCACAAGGCACAGCTCTCCAAATACCATTGTCCACCAGCATGAGGATGTGTGTTATTAACCATCAGTGGCAAGCTGGAAGCTGATAAAGATCTTTATTATTTTACAAGCACAATAATTACTACCTAGAGTTGTTTTCCTATAGTTTAAGTGCTCTCTTTCTCCCTTGGGTGTCCAGGATATGCACATTTGTCCTCAGTTCCTTGAATATCACTGTAGGAACCAGTACTTCTCCCAGGCCTCTGAATATCTGAATAAAATTTCATGTTCGAGGAGTTGTTTTTCTTCTCCCCCTAACAGTCAATGAAAAAATTGAAGGAGGAGTAGAAGATGAGATTTGGCTTGATTTGCTCCAGTATTTGTTAATTAAAGTACTGAAGGATCCCTCCACTTTGCTGTCAGGGAGAAGACAGTGCATTGGGGCAGAGCTCTGGGGTGGGAGGTGTCACAGAAGGAACCTGTACCCATTGTCTTATCAGGAGGGTTGTCAGATGTGGCAACACGTGTGTACCACCTTGCCAGGTATTTGTGTGCTCCTCTTGGAGTGGGGATATCCCCAATGCAGTGATAAAGTCATCAGTCCAAGCCTGGCTGCAAAGTGAAAGGTGGGAGCTGGCAAAAAGCTAGGAGTTGTTTTCCATACTAAAAATAATAATATTGCCCATGTAAGTGTGAATACACATTTAGAGCAGTAATTTCCAGGTAAATGTGCACAGATGCCTCGCTGGCACAGGAGAGCAGGGGTGTGTGGGTGTAGGAATGGCAGTGCTTGGAGTGTGTGGGCAGGAACGGGGGAGGGAGAGAGAGAAATCCAGGGCTTTGTCCATGGCTGGGCTGTGGAAAGGGCATTCCTGGACATCATTTTTGAAATGTTTGTGCTTTGACCTGCCTCTCCTGATAAGGGAAGCAAAAAAGAAAGATCCAGATGTGCAGCAGCCATCTCACCTGACAGCACATCTGGGGCAGCATGGAGGTCATCTCTGGTCCCCTTTGTGGTCACAAGGGCTCTGCTGTCATTGTCCTCCCAAGGCCATCACCTTGCTTTGTGTGTCCTGGCATTTGGGGCAGGTATTGAGAAGCTGCTTTGGGCATGGTGGAACTGGAGGAAAGTGGGGAGAGCCCATGCCAAGGGAGAGATTGAAGGGGACAGGAGCTTTGCAGAAGCTGGCATAAGGATAAAGTTACAATGCTCATGTCAGGACAGGGCAACACTTCCCCATCATGCCAATTTTTCTTTCGTTTTGTTTTTTTGTTGGTTTTTTTTTGTTGTTGTTTTGTTTTGGTTTGTTTTGGTTTGGTTTTTTTGGGGTTTTTTTGGGGTTTTTTTTTGGGGTTTTGTTGTTGTTGTTGTTTTGGTTTTGGTTTTTTTGTTTGTTTGTTTGTTTGTTTGTTTGTTTGTTTTTTTATTGAAATATCAGTATGTTCTGGTATTTTACCCCCCAGTGTCATTCTTGGGGCACAGCAGGTGCTGTGTGAAGGTGCTGTGTGAAGGACTCGCTGCTGGGTTTGGCTGATGTAAATATTGACAGCCAGAGATGGCTCTACCACGGGATGCACCTCAACTGCTCCCAAGGCACAGGGACATGGTGGATACCAAAGGTTGGGTGCAAAGGAGTGAAAAAGCTGATCAGCTGCCTGGTTTGGTGCAGCTGAGCCATTCCTTCCAGCTTTCCAAGCTCTGTGTCCCATGGCAAAGCTACTTGCTGGGCATCACCTGCCTTGGTCCCACCACCACTGTCTTGCCCAGCATCACTGCAAGGGACCCTCACCATCCAGGTGACACTGTAAGTACCCATTCCAGCTGAATACTGACATAAATACACCGTGAGTGCATTTTCCCCTCTGGATTTCAGAAACGTGGTCTGTGCTGTTATAGCTGGCAAATGAGCAGATCAGAGTTCCCCTGTGGTAATGTATCTCTATCAATTTATTTCTCATTAAAAATCTTATGCACTGCAATAAAGCCGATAGTGAGATAACAGTGGAGCTTTATAACCTGTTAAATCAGGCCTCTGCTTCTACACAAAACCATCTTAGGCTGTTGTAGGGGTTTAGATGGAAACCAAATCAATCCAGCATCCCCCAGTCTGCAGCTGCACAGTGCTGGGTGCAGAAGAAGGGGGTAAATCTCTGCCTTCAGTAATTCTTATTAAAGAGTTTGGCAAGGGGAGAGGGATTGATCTGTGGATGATCTGCATTACAGATAGCTTTTTTTTAAATTACCCTCCTTTCCTTCTGTGCAGATAAAAAGCCAAAGAGGTTTGGGTTTGATGGAACCTATGGTGAAAATCTTTTTAATTAACAGTGGAGTAGAACTGGAGCCGTGTTTTAGCTGGAATGGTAGATGCCTGTTTTTTCTGGGCAGCCAGGCAGGCTCCTAATTATCACTTGTGAAGGCAGGAGGGTGCAGGGGGTTTGTATCCCATCCCATCCCATCCCAGCTCTGGACTCACCCCTTACAGCATTTGCTCTGCTTGTGCTAAAGAGAATTCCACCTTCCCCACCCCACTCCCCTCCATTTTTATTTGGATCAAATTTCATTTATTTCCTACTAAAGTTCACTTGTGCCTTTTCCTTTTGGGAAGGGCTTTGCTGAGGCTTTGCTCTCTCTAACTCCTTTATAGGAATTTAGAAGCAGGTGGGGGTCAATCTTTTCTCCCACATAACAGGTGATAGGACAAGAGGAAATGGCATCAAGTTGCACCATGGGAGGTTTAGGTTGGATATTAGGGAAAATTTCTTCACCAAAAGGGTTATCCAGCCCTGGAACAGCTGCCCAGGGCAGTGGTGGCGTTCCTATCCCTGGAAGATTTAAAAGACAGTAAATGCAGCACCTGGGGACAAGGTTTAGTGATGGACTGTGCTGGGTTAGTGGTTACACTGGGTGATCTTAGAGGGCTTTTCCAACCTAAATGATTCCATTCTCTGTGTCTCTCCATTGGGGTCAGGGCGGGAGCAGGGTGCCCCTGCTGCAGCAGGGTCAGAAATGCCTGTGCTGGTGCCAAATGTCCCCCCATGTCCCCTCCCTGCCATCAGCTGGGCTCTGTCACGTCTGGGAGCTCTCACCATGGTCCTGCCTCGCTCTAAGTGCAAAGGAAGGGAGAAAAATCAATTCCCATCAGCTGAACAGTGCCCTTTGATTTATTGCCAGTGGAGGAAGAAATTCTTTATCTCCTCCTGGAAGGGATTGCTTTGGTGCTTGTTATTAGGGAGCATTGCTGGAACATCCCCCTTCCTCCAAAGCCTGGTATTTTGATAACCTTTACCAGCTCGAGGACATCTGGACCACACAAAGGATCTCCCGATGTGCAGTGAAAGGGGGCAGGAGTTAACCCGGTCTGCTGGGATGGTAAGGGCACTGCATTCCCCCAGCAGATGAAATTATGTGTATTCCTTAGATTTCAGAGTCTGTTCTTGCACCTGGCTGGGGTTATTTAGTGTGGCTTTTTGGCCTGCAAATTAAAAAGAGCATCCCTGTGCAGGGCAGAGGGGCTGCCTTGGTCCTCCTCAGCTTCCAACAGCAGTCACCTCTCCCATCTGTGTGAGTCGTTGTGCTGCTGCAGAGAATGGATGGAAACACTCTGATCTACACCTTGGAAAGTTTCCCCCATGCTTCATCTTCCAGCTGAGCTCCAGAGCAGGAGCAGAGATGGGCACGCCAGAAATCAGAATGACTGCAGGGTGGTGTTTTAATTATCTGTAATTGCTAGAGCAGGTTAGTGGCCAAATGAGCAAGTGCAGATGCACAGCTGGCCTGATGTCCTGACAGGGAGTGTGAGCTGATACCCTGACAGTGTGACCAGTGCTGATTTTGTGTTTCTGCCAGAAAAACCTCTTGGCTTTTTTGAGGTTGCTCCTGGTCTCAGTTCAAGACCAGCAGTGGTGGGAGATGGGTGGCCATGGCTCGGTCTCAGTGGAAACACAAATTGAATTTTCTGTGCTGAAGTTGCTCCAATCAACCCCTTTCCTCCAGGGTGACTGATTTGCAGATGGTTTTGGACATGGGTGATACCAGGACTGTGTGATTCAGGGAAGATGGGGAAAATTCAGATCATCTCAATCCCACTTAGCATCAAAATCAGCTTGTCTCTCCTTTTAGTTACTCTGATAACATTTATTTGTGCAGCTTCCTAGGACGTCGAGATTTTACAATTTTATCATCCACAATCCATCAGTTTAATTCCCTCTTTAAAGCAGTGATAATGAGTCTTAAAATGAAAAAAAGCCAGCAGCCTGATGGGCGGAAGGGAGCTGGTTTGCAGCCTCAGGCAATGCAGCTACAGGCACCAAGTTCTCCTAGAGGGGAGCCACCTGGAGTGGTTGTGCTACACCAACAGTCCTAGGTTTTGGGGGCAAATCCCAATTTTTTGGAGGACAAGCTCAGTGCAAATAAACTTCAGTGCTTTGTGAACAAAGAGAATTTTGTTATAAGCCACCTGTGGGCTGGTTTTGCATAGCTGGAGGTGATATCAACCCTGTCTGGGCTCAGATGAAGCTCCTGATTTCCAGCAACTGCTTTGAATACCTTCCCTGGGGTCTTTCCTCATTGTTTGTTAGCAGGTAACAGGGAAAGTGGGAACACTGGAAGGGAAGGGTGGGTTTTGGAAGACCTGGCTGGCAGAGGATGCTGCCCAAAGCTATGGAAGTGAGCAGAGCTGCCTGAGTGTTCCCCTGTCCCTGGGCTCGCCTCTGTAACTGATGGCCAGAGGTCAGCTCAAGGTGGGTTTGTGACAAAATCTCAGTGTTTTATGAGTTAGGCATTTGAGATTTTTAATAGAGTTGCCAGTGAAGATGAATGGAACACAAAGTTGGTGACCCCAGGGGGCCTGACCATCACTCTGGGTTGTGGTGGTGAATAAACCTCAGAAATCCAGGGCTGGTGTTAGTTTGGGCTGGATTTCTGTTCTAGGGTGAAGGTAGTTCAATTTGAACTATTGCAGCTGATTTAACTCAGATTTCTTTTGTGGGATTTCATGTGGATTTTGGTCTTGAGCACCTTGTATTTTGGTCTCTGTCGTTTCACTGATGCTTTCATTCCCTGTGTATGAAATGTGGCAAATCCTGCCATACTAACCATAGAGAAAACCCCAAAAAAGTAAAATTTAAAGGGGAAAAAGGCCAGTAGAGTCCAATGGACTTGTGCAGAGCTTGGCCAAGGACCAGAGCATATCAAATGTGCTTCAGGGCAAGTTTTTTCTGCAGGATTTTACAATGTAAGGCAATTACTGAGCTGAACAGTGTTCCTTAAGAAGATTATAATTCTGAATCCAGTGTGGACCAAGAGCATCCCAATCAGGCTGCAGCAGCTCTCTGGTGTATTAGAATCCAACCAGGTCGTTAGTGGTGTTGCAGCATTAATTACTCTGAAAGCAAAAGGTTAATTTGGAGTTTTGTGGGTTGCAGAAAGTACTGGGGAGAGTGAAGCCTTTCATTTCATGCCATCATGTAGATGAAATAGGAAAATGTATTTTTGCAGGAATGATTGGTGGAAATGGTTGGACGTGCTGGGTGCAAGGAGATGCAGGGTCTGTGAACCCCACTGCTTTCTGGAAAATAAAATAAAAGCAAAACTCTGTATTTCTTATATTGCTTTTCCTAGTGTATCCTGGATTCAAAAAAAAAAGGCAGGAAGGATGGAGACTTGTCAAAATGAATTATTAACGAAGTCATACTTCACACTTCCTTCCAGTCTGAGGAAGCAAAGCATGTCCTTTGCTATGATATGGCCACTTTTTTTATCTCTTTTTTGTTCCAAGGAAGCATTTCCAACCAGTGGGCATCCAGTTATTTTTCTGCAGTAACTCAGGAGTCTTCAGCTTTCTGCCACAAATCTTCAGAGAACAGTCAGAATCAATAGATAGTGTTTGTTTATTTTGATACAACAAAGAAAGAGAGGAAGAAATAATCAGACAGGTGAGAGAAAAGAGGAGCTTTGGCATATTTTGTTTATATAGAGTTGTTTGGCTTGTTTTGGAAAAAATAAAACGAAGGAGCCCATCAGATTGGATTCAGATTTCCAGCATGGATTCCAAAGGCACACGATGCTCCCTGAGCACAAAGACTGCCTTTCACACACAGCTCAAAGGGAAGATTTGTGCTTTTCTTGCCAGCACTCTCTGAGGAATATTTGAATTATTACCATTCCCACCTGCCAGTTCTGGACCTGCAAAGGTGGTGGACACTGAGGAGAAAGTACAAATAGGGTGGAAACCCTGGAGACCTGGACCATGGTATTTTGCTGAGGGTGGTGACTAGCTGTGCTAAATGCTGTCTAAAGCTCACCCCTGCTTGCTTGGTGCAGGAGGAGCTGCTGTGGCTCCATCCCAGGCTCTTTGGATGCTCCTGTGGCTCATCCTGCCACAGAGCCCCCAAAACCAGCACCCCCTCGTGCTGCCTTTGCAGGACCCAGTGCTGGTGAGAGCCAGCTTGGGGAGAGGGACAAGGCAGAGACCTCAATGCTGTGGAGCATCCATCTGGCCATGGTGTAATTAAAGCTGGCTGAATGAATCAAGAAATAAAAATATCACATAAATTCAGCTCTGTGTGTGTCTCTGTGTGTGTGTGTGTGTGTGAATTTATCACAGCCCCATTCAGGTTTCTGGCTGCTCATCCACTTGTAGCCCAGGTCAATAACTGCTAGCGCAGTGAATAATTCCATAATTCCCAAACCATCCATGTGAGTGCAGATTTGCTGTGGGGGCTCCATCCCTCCCGGGTTTTTTGTGTTTGTTCCCTGCTCAAAGGGAGGGAGGAGCACACAGCAGGTGCCTTCATCTGCCTCTGGATGTCAGTAAGGCTATTGATCAAAATATTACAGCCTGGAGGAGGTGATGGAGAGCTGTGCATCCTTCCCTGAGCATCAGGGTGGGGGATTGGCTGCTGTGCCTGTAGTGGGGAAAAATGGGAATGTGCCCCCCCAGGTGCTGCTTTGATGCCACATGTCCCCCCCATTCAGCAGAGAAGGGGGAGAATATCCCTAAATCCCTTACATTTATTAAAACAGGAGTTTGCTCCTAGGTTGGAGCTAAGTTTAAACATCTCATGGTGCTTTTGGGAGAGCTGCCCTTTAAAATCTGATTTTTTTATTCCCACTGCTCCAGCCCCTTGGTTTTAATACCAACTTGCCTGAGGAACATTAACCTGCAGAGCAGAGAGGAGCACACAGGGTTCATTTTCACCTGGATATACCAGGCATGCAGGAATTATCACCAATTAAAATGTATTTGACATGATAGAAGCCAAACACATGCCTTGGCATGTTCTTTCCCTGCATTATCAGAATGCTTCATAAAACTGAAGTAGCTTGAGAATGCAGGAAAGAAATTGGGAGGGTCTGCAGCCCCAAGAGCACTGCTTGCAGCTGCATCCCCTCTCCTTGCAACCTCAGAAGGGTGAAAATCACCCCAAATTTGGGGTATGGTGTGTTTGCTTGGGGGGATTTGCAGCCCCCACAGCTGGAGCACTGGGCAGCTCCAGGAACTGAGATTTCATCTGTGGGTTCAGGGTGCTGCCACATCCCCCTCGTGGGTTGTCCCTTGGTTTAAAGGTTTATCCTACACCAGGACAGGGCTGTGGGTCTGTGTGGAACAGGAGGAAATGCAGGAGGGTTTGGGGTACAACCCTTTCAAGAGACTTTGTAGATAGTGATCTCCACTTCACCCCAATGCTCACCCAGACAGAGCAAGAGGGGAAAAAAAGGAGAAACCTGAACTCCCAGGTCAAACAGGGAAGGTTGGAACAAGCTGGAAGTGCCCAAATTGGGATTCCCTGCCCAAATATTGCAGAGCTGGGTTGGCTGGTGATGGTCAGCAGCTTCCCAGCCCTGGGATTAGGACATGTGCCTGGGGGTGTGTGGGTGTCTAATGACCCTAATAAACACCCAGGATTTAGGAAGGTGGCAGTGTTCAAAGGGACTCTCAGTGGGATTTAGGCACCTGAACGGCTTTGGTGCTGCTGAAAATCCTGCTTAATCTTAAATTTGAAATAGCTGCTGAAAATGCACCCTGAAGTGGGGGGTTTCAGCTCTCCAGCACCTCCAGGCATGCAGCTTGCAGAGGTGAAATGGGGCTCATTCTCCATGCCCCCCAAATTACCTCCAGGCTGCTAGCAGGGAATAAAACTGAGCTGCCTGCTCCATGCCTGCCAGCCTTTCCCAGAATCACCCCATCCCTAGCTCAGACAGCATCCGGGGAGCGGATGTATTCCTAATTCTTAATTTCAGATAATGGTTTTTTCCCCTTATGCCACCCTTGGCACAGCTTTTTCCATTTATTCTCACTCCCCTACAGCATCTCCTTTTCTCCTGTCTTTTGGCTGAAGTGAAACTGCTGAAAAAAAAAATCCCAAACAAGCAGGAATTTTGGGATAAGCTTCAAAATTGACCTTGACTGAATGTAGGGGGAGTGAGAGTGAGACCAAAACGATGCCAGAGATAGTTGTAATTAAGTTAATGTCTTCAACTGAACTTGGAAGCCAAGCAAAGAGGGGAAAGGTTGCTCTGGAAATGAAAGGTGGAACTGGATGGCTTGGAAATTGCCAGTGGGATTTGGGAGCTTCCCAGATGCAGGTTGGTAGTTCTAGTCTGGCTATGGGGCTGCTGGGGAGGGGGAGTCTCACAAGAAGGGGTCAGGGAGCTGATGCTGTGAGTGTGTGTTGTCCTGGGTGTGCTTTTTCTCTTGCTGGGGCTCCAAGCAGGCACTGGAGCTGCTTTTCCCATAGGAATAGCCCCTGGTGCGGGTTTGGAGGAGTTTTGTGTGGGAGCATGTTCCAGCTGGAGGAGCAGAATACAGGCAGGAAATGGGGGAAAAAATTAAATTAAAATCTAGGGAGGGGGGAAAAAAAAGGCTTTTTAAGCTTCCTGAGGCTGCATGATGGGACTTTGTGAGTTGGCTGCTCCCTTTTCCCAGGATCTCTTCCCATGTGTGTTCGGAACTTTGCTTCTGCTGCGTTGGGGATGCGGGAAAGGCTCGGCTGTGAGAGCTGGGTCAGAGGAAGGAGAAAATAACTCAAACAAGCCCTTTCCTCTGTCTGTTTTTTCATGTGTTTGATGTGCAGATCACCAAGGGAAGGAAAAAAATACTTGTGTAACCACGAATGTCTGGTTTGGGCATTTTCAGGGAGTTTTGTTAAAATGATACCCTAGGCAAAGGAGCTGGGGCGTGAGCTGAAAGCAGCTTGGTTTAAACCCAGGGTTGCAGTGTCCAGGAGCTGAGCTGATCTTGGGCCAGAGCTGCAGGAAGCCAAAACTCCAGGGACCTCCAGGTGGTGGCAGGGACCAGCATTCACTGAGGCTGCAGTGCAGGTGGCAGCTCGGGCTGGGAGCTGTGGGGCTTTTCCTCTTCTCCATCCCAAATCCAGCATGAGCTTCTTAACCCTGCTCTAGTGCAGCCAATTTCCCCCTCGTTCCCACCACCTTTTATCCCAGGAGAGGGGCTGGGATGACACCTCCTTGCCCCCCACCCTTGTGTTAAACTCTCAGACCCACCTGGGGGGGAGTTTATTCAGGTGTGGTGTCATTTTGCAGGAACAAACCCCATACCTGCAGCAGAACGTTGGGCACGGTCGCTTACGGGTTTTATCTGGCAGAGGATAAAATATTCCTTTCCAATGCACTTGGCAAACAAATGAGCGAGGCAGAAATACAGATTGTGTTTGCTAATGGTAACAGGCTGCCAAGGAATGTATAAACCGCTATTCACTGGGAGGGAAATTCCTCCCTTTCATGTGAGATGTCGGAGCTTTGCAGCTCTCCTGAAATGCAGCTGCTCCTTCTGTGTTTTCTGCAGGTTTTTCGGTGGGGGTGGGAATTATCACTGCTGTGCTGAGGGGGGACTCAAGTGAGCAGAGCTCTGGCTGATGCTGATTCATGGTGAGATCCTCAGGGATCTTTAGGTAGCAGAGATAAATGCCAGGGGTCTGTTTATGGAGAGGAATTAGGTCTGTGCGTGCATCTGTAGTGCCCTGGCCGCTCTGGGGAGAGCTGCATCTCCAAAGATGATTTTGGAGCCTAATCCAGTTAGATGGAGCATTCCCCAGCTCCCCACATCCTCCTGGGGCTGATTTCTGGGATGCTGCATGTCTTGCAGGGAGGACCAAGAAGTTCCCTGTCCTTGGGCAGTCCCTGCTGCAGAGTGCCAAGGGCAGGTCCAGCTCCCTGGCATTTTCCATGGGAATATGAAGCAGCAGAGACAGTTTTATGTGCACTAGGGTGTAGTGGGGATTTTAGGGTGAGTGATTCCTGAGGAAAGGGGTCTCACCAGCTCCTGGGACACACTGGCTGAGCATCCTGGCTGCCCCTCATCTCCCCACATCCACTGGGGACCAGTCCATGGATTTCCAGTTGGAAGCAGTGTTTGGCTTTGAAGTTAACATTTGCAGCTTTGGGGATAGATAAGAGGAGAACTGGAGGATAGGGAGATGCTAGAGAATATTCACATGTGGAATTATCTCTTGCAAATATTTTTTTTTGGAGTGTGCTTCCTTTCCCCCTCATTGTGGGTATTAATTTAAAACATGCTTTTGACTTCAAAATAAACAATTCACATTAAAAAGGCCTCCATGTATTAAGTGAGTAACATTAGACTGCAATAAATTATTTTTGGGAACCCCTCCAGAAGATGGAGAGGACCTGGGAAGTGCAGAGTCCGTGGTGCATTGCTGGACCCACAAGGGTTGGTGGGAATGTGCACATGAGCTGAGGGTAAGGATGTGTATCCTGGACAGAAAAATCCTACACAAATGAGTCCAAGGAGCAAGAAGTAATTGTTCTGCAGAAAACAAGGGGGGAACAATCAATTTTCAGCCTTTGAGGGGCCCAGAGCATCCCCTTGGTCAACCTTGGAAGCCTCCCTTGTCCCTCCCTCACTGAATGTTGCAGAGTATAAAAGGGCTGTAATTATTAAAATGTTGTGTTCAGGAGAATTTAGCCTCTCATTTGGTTTGTCATAGTGACTCTTCAACAACTACTGTGGCAATTACCTAGCCTGGGAACTGCCAAATGCAGCTGGCTGGGATTCAGCCTGGGAGATGGGATGATTCTCCATGTTTTTGGTAAGGCACAGCTGCTCCCTAAAATATTTTAGCCCATCTTCCCTTGTGGGGTTTGCTTCCTCCATCACCCCTAATCCCACCCTGGGTGCTCACTCTGGTGATCCCTGTGCTGAGGGAAATGAGGCACTGACCCTCTGGGGTTACCTCTGCTTCATCAAGGCAGCCACTGTTACTGCTCCCTCAAAAAAACCTCCTGGTTTATCTAAAAATTAGCTATTTAATTCACATTTGCAACTGGTTTGCAGTTCCTCTGGGTTTACCTGTACCTTTCCTCAAATACTTGTTGTACTCAAAAGCCCAGGAGTAGGTAGAAGAAACTCAGTATCACGTATGGATTTCTCTGTTCCTGCCTCACTCTGTATTATTCCTTGTGCCACTGGTACAATCCAAACTCATTATTTTCTCTACATGGCTGTTTTGATCTGCTTTTCTTCCCTTACTCTGCTGCAACAGCAGAGACCATGAGAAGTGGCTGGAGCAAATGCCATTTGTGTGGTCCTTGGGTCCAGACAATTTGGATTAAAACATGTCTTAAAATTAAAAACCTAGCCCTAAAAATATTGTTACCTTCCCAAGGATGCGCTTTTCCTCCCTGGAGTACATTTGGAGAGAGACTCCTGCATGTAAATCTCCTTGTGCTGTTGTTGCAGAGTGGTGAAGGCTTATAAACCCCCTTGAAGGTAGGATAACTTAGCCCAAATAATGACAAATAGTGTAACTTAGCACAAATAATGACAGCTGCTAAGGAGGGTGGAGAGGAATCTGCTCCCAAACATGTAATTCCCAGAGAAAAGCTGGCTTTGTGACCAACCTCATTGTCCTGAACCACATCCTCATCTCTGTTCGAGTTGAGGAGAGCTTTGTGTGGTGCTGCCCTCTCAAAACCAGGCTCAGGGCAATGAATAGCTCCAGGGAGCCTGACTGGTGACCCCAAATCTAAAAATAGAATGTTATAAAAGTTTAAAAAAAAATCTTTCCTCAATTGCAAATCATTTCCCAGTGGTTCCCAACTGAAACAACAGTGTAAAGCATCACAGATAACATCCAGTCCTGCCCTATTTATAGCTGTGAAGGCAGAGGAGAGTTTATTTTGTCACATTTTCTCTGGAGATGCTGCTTGGGCTGCTGGAAGGGTTTCTCTGGAGGGCAGCTGGTGCTTCCAGCCCTGCTGGGTGTGCAGCCTCCCCTCAGGGCTGCCTTCAGTCTGTCCAGCTTGATTGCATGCACTAAGGAAGGGAATTGATGACACCTTGCAGTGGTGTGGTTTATAGGTGCCTTTTGCCATATAATAAACCTTAGTCACAGGACACCCAATTTCCAGGTGTCTGTTCCCAAAACTCCCAGCATGCAGGTTCCCCTGAACGTCTCTGTTGCTCTATTTTGATTTTCCACAGTGCTTAGAGCTGCCAATGCCTGGAAAAACTGCCTTTGCTGAATTCCCCTGGAGCTCTGCTTTCCTTCCCTGGCCGGAGCTGGATCAAATAATATCTCTGCCACGCTTTGGAGATAAGGCAGGAGCTGAGCAAACCTGCCACTATCTCTGCTTTAATTTTTCCTTGCAAATAGTGTGGAGCCAATGCCTCTCCACCCAGATCAGCTCCTCTTATCAGAGGGATAATAACTGGCTCACTAACCAACATAATTCCTCTATAACCCCCAGCAATCTTTTGGGAGGATTTTGCAAGTGGCTGAAGAACAGAGGAAAATCTCTGGCTGTAGAATTAGTTGGTACAAAATCAAGGCAGTATTTTGACCATGTGCTTTAAAAAATAATTAAAAAATAAAACCAGTCTGTGTGTATAAATACAGTGACTGCATTTCCACTTGTTTTCCTCTTAAGTGGTCCCTCAGTGGCTCCTGCAGATGCAGAGCTTGGTTGAAGTGTGCAGGAAATGAAGGTGCACAGGATCATGAGCAGGTTTGGGATTTCAAGTGTCCAAAGCTGCCAGGGCAGTGCTGCAGGTCTGAGGGAAATGTTTTGTGTTGATGGGCTCTGTCTTGCTGTGGATGCTCTGGGGCTGTCCTGCAGCTGCATCACCTCCTCCCTGCCCTGTGCCCTGCTCCAGGCTGTGCTGTGCTGCTGCTCCACAGCTCTCCAGGCAGGCACATCCACGCCTGGGCAGGTCTGACAGCCCAGGGGATGATTTTGTCTCCAAATCTCTGTTTTTCCTGCGTTTTTGAGTTCAGCTTGCCAGCGGTTTCCTTTCCGCTTGCTGAGCCGCGGGTGTTGGAAGCCAGCTGGGCTGCCCAAGAGCTTTGGGTTTCCTTGTTGATCCTTCTCCCTTTCTTTGTTTCCCCCCTTTCCAATAAAAGGAAATCAATAGCAGCCAGCAGCACCAGATCTCTGTGTATTGCACGATCGGATTCTTGTCCCAGGATCCGGCTGGGATTATCGGCTATCTTTGCACTTTGAATTTTAATAGCATTAACTCTGGCCTAGTCATGTTCCCTTAAAATCCCATTTAAAGTTGCCTTTGTAAGGCAGGAGCAGACACTGCTCGGGCTGTGTTTTCTTCCTCCTCCCTCGCCTGCAGAAATCACAACCAGAATTAAGAGACAGATTTTGAAGGTTAAAACTTCCCAGATTGTTTCCCTCTCAGTTGTCATTTCGGGACGGTTTTGTTTTCTTTCCGATTGCATCAAATATTTGTACTCCTGTGGGGACTGTGGTGCGAGGGTGAATCTCCCTTAAGAAAATAAAGGGATTTTTTCCATCATTTTTGTGGTGTAGCTGGGGGGAAGTTGGTGAAAAGAGCAGTTGCCAAAAGTGGCTCAACTTGGGGCTGTGCTGTGCCTCTTCTAAAGCTCCTGAATTATTTAAGGCATTGCTGAGACTTTTATATTTAGAAATATTGAAATGGAGACCCTTTCACCCAGCCTGAATTTTAGATACTTTTTCTTCTGATCTCACAGGCGGCCCCTGAGAGAGGGGGCTTGGCCAGCATCCTGTCCCAGCACAAAACAGCTAGATAATGTTTTTTAAAACCCTGTTTTATCAAGTAAGAAAGAGTTTTGAAGAATTTTGAGTCTTTGAAATCTTTTGGGTGTGCTCAGCAGTGTGTGGGGTGTAGTGGGTGTCTGGTGTGTGAATGATCAGTTATTTCTTTAATTTTCCCAGTTATAAAACTAATCCTGGAGTCATTTGGGCTCCCCCTCTCCCATCCTGGTCCCACACACTGGTGCTTGCACCAAGTAGAAAGAATTGCATTTGCCTGTGGCTTTTTTTATCTCCTCCAAATCCCCCCGTTGCTTTGGGTATTTTTTTGTTATTATTGGCCTCATTTTTTCAGTACAACAATGTTTTCTCTGGGAAAATGCCCAGTGCTGGGCACAGCTTGGGAGAGGTCCTGTGAGGGCAGTGTAAAAAGGTGGATGACTTTGGAACCTTTATGTGAATACATAGCAGGAAATAACATCTTTTTTGTCTTCCTCAAGTACCACATTGAAAACTCATATTTGAATTAATGACTCTTGATCATATTTAGCTTTGAGTTAACACAATTGCTTCTTGGGTACCTGTCTCTTAGGATCACTGTATTGCTTAGTTTCGTTTTCTAGCTCTGGCTATTTGAAAACCATGGTTTGGGTTATGAAATGCGTGTGGAAGGGATAAGGGTTCCTGCTATCAGCTTTGCTTGCTGAGCCTTGTGCAGCACATGGGGGGAAATGCAAGAGTCTTTTCTATACTGGTCATGGAAATTTATTTATGAGATTGAATTTAAAAAAATAAAGTTTGGGAAGAGAAGAAAGAAAAGAAGAATCCAGATGCAATCATTACAGTGAGATTTGTGATGAAGTGGTGAAAACTAGCAGCTGCTGTTGTACATCCTGCTCCAGTAAACTCTCCCTTTTCTTCCTCTGTGCTCCTGTCCCACCTCCCTTCCCTGCTGTCCCGTGTTTATCCCTGGATGATCTCGGGAATATCGAGGCTGTCATGTTGGAGCCTCATGGCAGTGTCACTGGGCCCTGGCTGCTGTCCCGTGCAAGAGTGGCAGGAACTCTCCAGGGTGCCCAGAGCAGCTGTGGCTGCCTGTGGATCCCTGGAAGTGTCCTGGGCCAGGCTGGATGGGGCTTGGAGCCACCTGGGATGGCGGAAGGTGTCCCTGCCCATGGCAGGAGTGGAACAGGATGAGCTTTTAGGTCTCTTCCAGCCCAAACCATTGTGGGATTCTATGACCAAGTAAAACAGGGCATGGAAGGGTTTGTACATCTGCCTTAACTGAGCACTGGGTATTTCTTGGGGAGCTTGGAAAGGCATTTAGTGCAGTTTAAAAATCAGATTAATCATTCCACCACCTATTTCCAGCCACGATGCAGCATCTGGGGTCATTGGGATCCTGTTTTCCAGGAGTCTGATGTTCCCACCTGCTCCCTGCCCACTCAGCTGGTGCTTTGCTGCTGCAGGAATTGCTGTGCTTGACTTCCCTGGGCTCTCCAGACAGAACATTGCAGAGAATGGCTTCCCCCAGGAAGCATCACTGGTTTGCTTCATCTGGCTGGAAATAAAATACTTTTTTTTTTTCTCTGCATAGCTGGGTTTCAGTGCATCCTCACACCTTCTGTGGGATGTTTTTCCACCCTAACAAGAGTGGATCCACGGTGTTGAGCTCATTCCACAGGGATCCATTCCCACATTCCAACCCACAAATCCCCACCCTAGTGCTGCCAGAACTTGGGCTTGTGCTGCTGGCTTTGACATACAGCTTCTGTGCCTTCTGCTGCCCCCTTTGGTTTTATTTTTTATTTTATTTTATTTAAAATTTCGATTTCATTCTATTTTCCCAGCCCCAGGTTTGCCTGGTGCAGTGCCCTGATAACTCCATGAGAACAGCTCCCTGCTGCCTCCAAGCACTGCAGCACAAGCCAAGATGAATAAAAGGCTGTCACTTTTATTAACTTTGCTACCTAGTGTGGTGTTTAATTCCAGGCAGGCACCCAGTGCAGCCCTCCTAGCTTTAAATGGCTTTTCCTGCCTTTGGGAATGTGTGTAAAATAGATGGGGCAGCATTACACCACCCATTGCCACACTCACATCCAGTAACACTGTGGGTATTTCAGAAAAACAAGCATATTTTTGGTACTGGTTGGCATTTGCCTCCTCATTTTCAGACTGGAAAACCTCATTTCCAGTACTGATTTGGGGTCAGTTTGGATTTTTTGTCCAGAGAGGTTGTGAATTCCTGATCCAAGGCCAGGTTGAGTGGGGCTTGGAGCAACCTGAGATAGTGGAAGGATAGTGGAATGGGATGAGCTTTAAGGTCCCTTCCAACCCAAACCATTCTGTGATTTTATGGCCATGGGTATATTTGTTTCATCACAGTCAGGTGTGCTGTGATATTTAGTGTAGTAGTAAGATTTTGGTGGGGGAAAAAAATGGTTAAAAACCTCCAGGTGTTCAGTTTTTGTCCTGAACCTCCTGGCAGGGTAGAACAAACTTTGCAGTGAAAAGTTTCAATAAGCATAGATTAGAAGTTCAGTAAGTGGTGCATAATTGGTAAGTAAAATATTGTCTCTCTTAGGCACTTGGAAGAACCTTCAAGTTTATTTCATTTGTTTAAAAAAAATATTAAAAATAAGAAGGGAAAAATAAGGTTTTTGAAACAGGATTCTGGGTCTTCAGGGTGAAGGGCAGTGGGGTGGGAGCAGGATGCACTGGGGAGTCTGGAGAGCCTGACGTGGGCTCAGCCTGTGGATTCACACCTGCCAAGACCACATCATCCTGTTAAATCAACATTAGCCTCCTAAGCATCAGAATTTGGGCAGTTTTCCTGCTGTCAGCCCATCACCTGCCAGGAAATCGATGGGCAGGGAGGAAGCTGCTCGTGCCATCCGTGTCCGTGCTGCAGTGCAGTTATTTTTATCTATTATATATTGTTCCCAGGGGAATTATTCTGGCCCTAGCCTGTAGATAAGGGCTGTTACTAAATGGATGTGAGCTCTACCTTGAAGGTTAAATTGCTGCCTTGCAGGTTGGTGAGGAAGGTGGGGAGATGTTTACCCTCCTCCTCTGAAAAAAAACCCAGGAGTTCCAGCCCTGACCTGGCAATTGTGTTGAGTACTACTTGAAAAAGGCAAGTATTGCACTGAAATGCTGTGTTTAGTCCTCTGAATTGGTGGGTCTTCCTGATTAAGATGCCCACCCACTGCCAGCTCTCAGGTGGGATCCCACAGCACTGGAGGAGGCTGCCAATTTCCCCATAAATTTGGGAAAGCTCCTCCCAAACATCCCCAGGCTGCAGGTCACAGCTGGGGGATGGGACATTTTTGGGTTCTCCTCAAAAATGAAGTGGCAGGTTCAGAAAGATTTTTGGCCAAAAGCACCCAGTTCTTAGTGGCACCATCATGGTGGTGCTGGTCCTGCAGACTGGATTAAGCCCAGCCCTGGTGTTGGCATCTTCTGGGTGTGAAATAAATTATTATTGGCAGCAATACAGCCAAGGAAAACACTGCTGGTCCTGCCCTGAGGACCTGTTGCCCCTCCCCACAATTTGATGTGGAAGGATAAGGGTGGAAAATCAGTAGGAAAACATACAGAAAATGGTAGAAAGGGTGATTGCCTGCCCAGAGGTTAATTTCTCAGTTGGCAGCCAACCCAACTATGTATTTAGTCCTGGCTTAGCCAACAAGGAGTGGATTGGTGATTGGAAAGCCACCATGGGATACACTGGGTGGGTAATATCAGGATTTACATCGTGGAGGCTTCTCCTCATATCCTGGAGTCATTTCTCTGTTATTGTTTGTAACTCAGCTCAAAGGGTTGGTCACTTAAGTGAGCCCAGCAGTGTGGTGTCCCCATGCAGCTCACAGTGTCCAGGTGAGCCTGCCTGGCTCCATCATGCCAGGGGATGCAGGGATGTTGGGCTCCATGCAGGGATGTGGGGCTGCAGCTGCAGCAGTGGTTTGTCTGCAGGTCCCCCTGGTTAACAAACACGGCTGCTGCAGGTTTTAGAAGCTGTTAGCATGAACCATTAACTCTTCCTTTTAATTATTCAGGTTGACTCTTTTAAATTTCTTTTTTAAGTGGAGCTAATAGGCTTTGCAGAGGAGGCTTCCAACCGCAGCAGTTCCTCCCCGGAGGAGCCCTGCTTGTGCATCGCCAGCTAATCTCTTTTCTTCATTATCCCTTATCTTTCTTTAGCTGATTAATTGCTTTCAATTGATTTATAAATATTCTGTTGATACACACAGTGACAGGAGGGGAATGGGATATGTCCAGGTTCAGGGGTCATTGATCCATGCAGCCCCTTGAGCTTTCCTAACCTGCCTCACAAATCCCAGCCATCCCAGCCAGGCTTTATTCCCACTTTTTTTTTTGTCTTTGCAATTCCTGCAAGCAACCAAAAATTGTGCTGTAGCATCACTTGGAGTCTGTGCACATGAACAAGCCTTGTACCTGGTGAGTGTCAGGTTTGGGGTGTAAAGAAATGGGGTTTGGGTAAGTTTTGGTTGTGTTGATGGATGCAGCAGGTTGTGTGGGTGTCATAAAAACCTATAAGTTTTCTATACTGAATTCCCTAATATATATATATTTTTATATATATATATGTATGTGTGTATGTGTGTAGGTGGAGTGGTTGATGAATATAGAGCATTAGAAACTCTGTGGAAGCTCCAGGGCAGCTTAAAAAAATAATTTAGAAAGGCAGTAGTACCTGGGTGTGAAGATAGTGGCCAATATCAGAGTGGAGCTGCCCACCTTCAGCCTCATCCAAATCACACATGGCACTGAGGCTGCAAAGCCACTTTTAGAAACAGCAGCACATTTATAGACAGGGATAAATCATTAACCTTTCCTGACAGACTTCCCATTTCCCCTGATATTTCTCTGCATGCAGCCTGTTCCCTCCAAGTGCCCCCACGATCCCTGCTGGGGTGGGCTGAGCTGGGAGGCTCTGGGGACACGGTGGCCCTTGGTGGCCTTGCAGTGACATTCCAGGATGTGCTGTGGGGAGATAAGGCTTCAACAAGAAAATGTTTCCCAAAGTTTGAGATGCACCACACAGCTCTGGGGTTTGTTGTTGCCTGATTTATTAGTATTTTGCTACTATTATTATTATTATTATTATTATTACTATTGCTATTACTATTACTATTACTATTACTATTATTTTTCTTCTTTCCCTGTTCAGTGACTGGTGGCACAGGCACAACCCCAGCGTGTGGCACTGTAATTACACGTTGCTAATGAGTGATTGCAGCTCCTTTAGCAGCCCAGCCTGACACTTTATCGGGTATTTGCAGGAGTCGTGTAATTTTTGTATCATCATATATGGTAATATATTCACTGCAGCATGACATGGGATGAGGTTCAATGAATAATGTAAAACCCAGAATAACACTGAATCTATATGAGATGTGCTTTTCCCCCCAGCATTGTTTTAAAAAGGAAAATATTGATTCTGGTGGGGTTCAGTGGTTCAAAGCTCTCGGAGAACTCACGTTTTGCTGATCGATGCCCACCCTGGCCCTCCACAGCCACAAACGTGCAGCTGTCTGTGCCATCCCTCACCTCATTAGTGCTGACAAAGCTGGGGAGGGCAGGGAGGAGTCACTGACATTTGCAGCTGGATCCAGATGTTGCAGAAGCACAGCAGGTTCTGTTGGCTTCAGGTACCAGGTGAAACCTCCCTCTCCATAATACATCCATTTTTCCCCAGTTACTGCCTTTGAATGCAAATTAGGATGGATAATTTCTATTTGTTTTCCTTTTTAACCAATTTCCCCCTATTCTGATCTGTGTCATTTATATTTGCGGGCCATTATCTTAGTCTCATTAGAGCCTTTTAGCATTTGAATGAAAATATTGTAAAGAACCCAGAAGTTAGGCATAAAATGTCTGTGATGATAACTATAATCCTTGTGATAAAATTAAAAAACACGATAGAAATAACTGTGATGAGCTCAGGAAGTTGTCCCAAATGAGATTGGAACGAACATGATGTTTGCCCTTTCCCCATTGCTTTTTTGCCTCTTTAGAACAGCTTTTGCAGTGATGTTTTAAAGAAGGGGAAAGTTGCTGTGTATGGCCTGGGCAGGGAGCAAACAAAAAAATTAAAATTTTTCTCTCCACTGAGGCTTTCATTAATAACTGCAAAAACTCTTGGTGATGCACATGTGATTTTCAGGAGCTCAAAATACTCTGGCAGCACTGGAGGAGGAGGAGGTGCTAAGCAGTGCCAAGTTCCTCAATGAAAATTACTCTCACCGCCTCTGGTTTTGGAGCCAGATCGATGTTAATTAATCCTTGCCTCACATGTTAAGTTCTCCAACCTCAGCACCATCAGATTTTAACTCAGTAAAAGCAGATGGAGGTTCCCGAAGCGCCTCCGAAATTCCCAGCCAAGTGCTCTCCTCGATGACAATGCCAATTTGTCATGAGTGAAATGTTTGACAAAAATCTGTCATTTTTGAGAGAAGTTTTTCCTTGAAAGAGAAACCAGGGGGAGAAAAGAAATCAGCTCTGTTTAGAAACATGTCCTCACTCTGTTATCTTTATTACACAAAAGAGAAGGATGGAGAAGGGGGTTCCCATGGCCATGGGAGAGAAGTTTTAGGAAGTTTTCCTGGAAGCAGGTGGCATTTTGAAGCAGGAGACCTTGTATGAGGTCTCCAGATTTTTCTGTTCTGGTGATTTTTATGGAGATCTGTGGTCCAGGTCAGATGTGGCTCTCAAGGGCCAGCTCCTGTCTGAAGGTGCATGGATGCATCGCTGGCCTTGTGCAGAGATTCTTCAGGCAGGGCTGAGGTTGCACAGCAGTGGCTGCAGGTGCTGGTGCCTCCAGGGCAGTGACACACAGCACCAGCCATATGCTCAAGCTGCACTTGATCAGCCACCAGCTCCTATTCCATGTAGGGAGGGAGAGCTGTTCCCTTTGGAGCAGCAGTGCTGAAGCTGAGTTGCTTTTTCACAGAATCATAAGACTATCAAGATTGCGAAAGCCCTCTAAGATCATCCAGTCCAACCAACACTGCCAAGGCCACCACTAACCCATGTCCCCAAGTGCCACATCCAGATGTCTGTTAAATCCTTCCAGGGTTGGGGACTCCACCAGTGCCCTGGGCAGCCTGTGCCAGGGCTGGACAATGTTTTGACCTCAACTTCACTTGTTGCCAGTCTCTGGTGGGCCCTGCCCTTGGGGGTGATGGCTGGGCTTTCTGGCAGAGTTGGGACAATTTTTGGTGGTGACCACCTGTAGCTTGCTTGCTTCTATAACCATAACCCTGGTGAGACCTCCACGCCCAGGAAGCTGGGGATGGGACACACAATGCAGGTTTGTCCTCTGGTGGGGGTTGTTAAGTTTGGATCAGCCTGCAGAGACCTTCAGAGCCAGGCTTGAGTGAGAAGGGTCTCCTGCCCCTGAAGAAGGGTCTTGGCTAGGGAGGGCTGAAGTAGCCTGGCCAGTTTGGAATGAAGGACCAGACCTATCTGCACTGACACCAGCACTTGTCCCTTCCCCAGCACCAGCAGCAGCCAGAATCCACAGGGAGTGACTTCAGGGACAGAAATACCTCCCTGGCCTCAGCTTCCACCTGGCTAAAGCCATGGACCACCACTGGCCACACAGCAATGGCTTGATCCAGAGCAAGGAGAGGAGACCAATTCCCAACCCCAGTTTAACCAGAGCAAAAGGGTGACTGCTGCCTGTCACAGGGCCCAGAGCCTGGTGGCACCACACAAACCCAGCTGAGGCATGAGCCCCTTTGACTTAAGCAGCACCATTTTTCCATATGCCTTCCAAAGGGATTATTAATCACAAAGGAAGGGGCAGGGGAATCCTTGCGGCTCCATGGCCGGGTCAAAGAGAAGCCGAGCTGCAGTGTCTCAGCACGGACCCGTGCTGCGGCTGTGACTAACGCTGCCGGGCCACCATTAGTCAGCAGAAGTCAGGATTGAGCCCAGCCCAACACTCACCGGGCTCCTCTGCCAGGGAGGAGGCTCCGAGGGGAGCTCTTGCGGAGCTTTGGGCTTGTGCAATGCCAGTGACGTGAAGAACCTCCTCCCTCTGCTCTGGTTCGGGGCACGCACTCAGCACCTCGCCGTGCCGTGGCAGGTCACAGGGCTACCTTTGCTCTGGGAATCCTCGCCGTGCCGAGCAGGATTGAACACACAGGTGCCGCGGTGATTCCCGGCTCGCTGGGGAGGCTCCGGCCGGTCCCGCTGCGCTGCGAGCTGAGTCGGCACGGGCGGGCTCCGACTTGATCCCCGGCGAGAGGAGTTGTGCAAACAAGGCGCGATGGGAGGTGCCGCAGAGCTTTCCTGGGCTTCCCGGAGCTGAGGTGGGTGATGGCAGATGGAGCACCGCACACCTGGCAGCACAGCCGTGCCCGGCCGTGTGGCAGTGCCGGCCTGGTGCGCGCACGGAGTTTGCTGCAGTGAGAACCAGCGCTTGTTGCACAACAAAACCAACTCCCTTCCCGAGCCGCTGGCGGGGTAGCAGCAGGATAGGGAAGGGGCAATGCCCGCCAGCGCACTGGGAGGCCAGGAGGGTCACGGGGTGGGTGACAACCTGGTTTATTGACCCGGGTGTACGAGGTGGCCGTGGGTGCATCCCTTCCTAGCCAGGACAGCTCACTCCTCCCCACTTCCCACTTCCCCAAAACGTCAAAGCCCATGGACACGGGGTGTGCCTCAGTTTCCCCATGCCTGAGATACCGCTGCTGTAGGGTGGGGGAGCTGGCTTCACGGTGGCTGGCAGAGGCTTGGTGCTGTTGTAAAGGGGAATATGGTGATTATTTTTGTTTTGGACTGTGTTTTCTGAGCTTTGTGCAAGCGCTGCCTTCCTGGGCAGAGCAAGAGGTGTGCAGTGTGTTGGGGCTGCCTCCAGAGCATCCCCGAGCCAGCAGCAGGGCTCATCTAGTGAGGTTAGCAGTGTAGAGACAGGTAAAAATTCATAAAAGCAAAGGGGTACTGCCTAGTTCTTCATCACTTTGGCAGGTGAAAAACTTTATAAAGCAGATCTGCTGTGGGGGCTTGGAAACAAGCAGAAGGGTGAGGGCAGGTAATAGTGCACTGTGGACCATAGGAAGCAAAAAATATTCGTATTACAAAAAATTTCCTCATTGAAGGAGTGGTTAAGCATTGGAACAGGCTCCTCGGGGGAAGTGGTGGAGTTGTCATCCCTAGAAGTGTTCAAAAAACAACCAGATGTGACAATGTGCCATATGGTTTAGTGGCCATGGTGCTATTTGGTTAAAAGTTGGACTTGGTCTTGGAAGTCTTTTCCAACCTTAATGGTTCTATGGAAAAGCTATACGAGCGTGCTGGGTTTCAGAGAGTTTGGTTGTTCTGGTGTATTTTTATGTGGCTTTTATCACAGAAAGACAGGTGGTCTCTGCGTTCTCAACGGGTTTTGCTTTGTCTCTGCTCACGCCATCCTATATAAAATAAGTAACAACTGCATTGCGAGAAAAACCTCTATGTTTGCCTTGCGAGGACGAGCTGACCCGAGCCGTGCGCTGGCCCCGGGGCTGCTCGCCACCCTCAGCTTTCCCCCGTGCTGGCCGAGTATCGCCAACAGCGGTGCCGATGGAGCCGGGACGTGGCTCCGGCCGCTCGGTGGGTGGCAGCGGCGGCAGCGATGGATGATTCCAGCCGGGAATCATTTCCGCCGCCGGCCGGCCGCGGGTTCCTGCGCGGCCCCGGGGCTCCGGGGGAGTTGTGTGGCCCCGGTCCCGCGCACCTCGGGCTGTGCGGGGCAGAGCCACTCCTCCGAGCCGTGACATCAAGCCACCGGCGAGAGGTCAAATTCCCGGCGCAGGTAGCGCTGGCCGCACTTCCGCGCTCTGCCGGGCGCTACCGGGGAGGAGCCGCCCACCCGGGGACCCCTCCTCGCCCCCGGCCACCCCCGGGCCCGCCGTGCCCCGCCATGAAGTCGGAGCAGGAGGAGAGCAAGGCGGGGACGTGCCGCTGCCAGCAGGGCTCCGCTCCGCGCCCGGCCCATTGTCCGGCTGCCCGGGCACGGCCAGGGCCGGCCGCGGACGATGCTCCGGCCGGGGCGCTGTGCCCCCGCTTAGCCCACCCAGGTAAGGGGGTCCCCGGAGGGTCCCCGGCAGCGGTGGCAGCCCGGCGTGCACGGCTTCCCCGAGCTCGCTTTGTGCTTGGAGCTCGCTTCCTCCTGGGAGAAACAAAACAACGCCGGGAGCCGCCGGGGCCGCGGGGAGGGTGGCGGTGGTGGCCGTGCTGTCCCCTCGCCCAGGGCCAGCCAGGGGCAGGGCAGAGGGGCTTCGTGCCCCCGCGGTGCTGGGGAAGGTCGGGGCCCATCTTGTGTCCCGGAGAAGTTGGAGCGAGCCGGGAGCTGGGGAGGGCTCGGAGCCGGCTCCGGGGGCTGCCGCGGGGGTCGCAGCCTGTCAGCCAGTGCCTCTTCTGCCGTGTGTGCTTCTGGCAGCCTCCACAAGCTCCAGCCTGGCCCCCAAGCCCCTCTGCTCGCCCTCGCTCTCCCGCCGGCACAGGGGTTTAGATCTGCTTGTATTTATTCACATCCCCTGTGAGACACCCACCAGCATGGCCAGGGCAGACCGGAGACCGGATGACTGCGTGGTGGAATAATCCTTCTTTTTGGGGTGGGGAATGCCATAGGGGTTACTTGGCAAGCAGGCAGTCTCTGCACATCCCGCCCCAGCTGGGTGGTGGGGCATGGGTCAGTGTGTGTGGCTGGGGGTTCTGTCCCACAGCTGTGACCATGTGGGCACGCTGAGGCCAAGCTGGTGTCTAACTCAGGAAATGCTCAGAAGTGGTGTTTGTAAGATCTGCTCTCACTGGGTGAACGCTTTTCCCTGAAATTATTACAAATTGTCTGTGGCCAGGTGTGGCAGCTCACTCGTAGCACTGCAGCAGCAGCAGAGGGTGGAAATAAAGGTTTATTTAAAAGTAAGAGATAGGTGTGCAAAGCCAAAATCCATTTTATTAATCCAAGAGGCTCTGCTGGGCACCCTGGTACCCACCCAGGAGGGAGCACTGGGTGGCCAAGAGTTCCTCTGAGGTCATGGAGTGCCACAGTGCTGCAGAGACTCCGTACTCAGGGATGTGCCTGGGATGCACAGCAGGACTGGGCTGTAGTGGTTATTTACAAATGTCAGGCCCTTGCACTTACCCCCTTGAGGAGATGATGCTGTGAGGTGCAGAGGGCTCGTTNGCGCCTTTGCAAGCAGGAGGTCCCAAGCTGAGAAGCTACTTAAAATTCAGAGGTGATGAGATGCTCTTTAAAATACAAACACAGCTCATCCCTGAGTCTTGGATCTTTATTTTTTTCTAATAAGGTTCTTTATGACCCTTGCATTTCTCATCCTAGGACAGAGGTGTGTGTTCATGTATATTTATCCTGCTGATGTTCTGGATAAAAACACACCCTTGACTTGTGCCCAGCAAAGCAAAAACCATCTCACCGTCAAACTCACAAAAGCGGCACAAAATGCAGCTTTCACCTGAGATACTGATTCACCCACACGAGCCTCATCGTTTGTTCTGCATCCATTTTTAATATGTCCCCTCCAAAGGCAGAAATGCGTGTACAGCAACCGTGACAGCTGAGTGACATGGAAAAAAAAGGCTTTTAAATGAATGTCTTTAAAGTGATGCCTGTTCCAAGGCCAGTAAAAGACTTGGCTGCTGCATGGAGAGTTGGTCTGGTGCCCAGAGGAGTCCAGGATGGGATTTGCAGGAGCAGGAGTGGAAACTTCAGCCCCAAATGCTGTCTGGAGACATTCACCACAATTAAAAAAAAAAAAATCTCATTGGTGGTGTCTGTTAACACCCATGAGTGGTTGAAGCATAAAGGATGCAGAATCCAGCAGTGTCATGGAAGTTTAATGTGATCAACTAAAATATAATTAACAGCCAATTATTTCAGTGGGAATGGTAGTTTCCATCAATTGCTCTGGGAAATGTTTAAATTGCATTATTTTCATCTCTGCCCACTTGCAGCAGATTTGGAAGGGGTTGGGATGAGTGATGGGCTTGTCCATCCAAGGCAATACCTCCTTCCCTTCTGGGTAGTCAGGAATTACAGAAGGCACCCAATTCCCCACCCCCACCTCCACCCCCCAAAATAATTTTAAAAAAGGTTAAAAAGAGGAGGGAACATTTTAAAGGGACAAAAATATTGCGGAAAAAGTGCTGTGGAAGCTTTTTACCTTGAGGTTGTTGCATTTAGGAGGTGATTCCTGATGGCAGATTTAACTTTGCACCCTCATACAGTGACACTTGCAAGGGTGAACTGCAAAAAAAAAAAAAAAAAAATTTTAAAAATATTCTCTTATCCTGATTGCTTTTGCATCACGTTGGGGGTGTGTGGAGTCCCTTGTGAGGGGCACTGAGCCCAGCCCCCTGCTAGAGAGGGCTGATGCTCACTTTAAACTCCTTTGCAGCTTCAAGTAGGGACACAGCTCCATCAGCTCATAGGAATCACATGGAAATCCTCCCTCAGCCATCTCTATGTGGAAGAAATAGAGGCTGAAATGAGGTTCCTGAATAATTGACCCCACTTCCCCAGCTCTTGGAACTTTTCTGTAAGGATCACTAAGAGCTGTCTGCAAACAGCATCTTTCTGGTCATTTATTTAGGTGCTTAAAGTTGGCCTTGGCAGGGAGGTTTCCTCCCCCTTGTTCTAAAATGGAGCTAAAATTTCCCTTTCAAGCTGAGTCTCTTAATGCAAATTCTGCCAGTAACATGGGATTTCTCCATAGGACCCTTGTGAGCAGGAGGTGCTGGAAAGGTGGGATGGAAGCTTGGAGGAGAGTGATGGAGAGCAGATGCTCTGTGCTTTCAGAGGGATAGTTGGTGTGATTTTGGTGGGCAGAATAGCAGAGGAAGCATTGGAGGGATAGAAATCCTGTACACAGGTGAGTGTCATTGGAGTGTGTGCACAGAGAATTTGTGGCTGCTCCATTCCTGGCAGTGTTTTAGGCCAGGTTGGACAGAGCTTGGAGCATCCTGGGATAATGGAAGGAGTCCCTCCCCATGGCAGGGGGTGGGATGAGATGGGCTTTAAGATCCTTCTAACCCAAACCGTTTGTAAGAGGACCCAGGTACTGCCCCAGGACTTGCTGGGGCAAAGGCAACACATCCAACCCCTCCCTTCAACACCTGGGCACCACAATGGGCTCAGAGTGGCTCCAAACGAGCCCTCTGCACCCCACAGCATCATCTCCTCAAGGGGGTAAGTGCAAGGGCCTGACATTTGTAAATCACCACTACAGCCCAGCCCAAAATGAGCTTTAAGCTCCCTTCCAACTCAAACTAGTTTGTGATTCCATGACATTGGCAGGAGCCCTGAGAGGGAGGTGGAAAGGATTTTCCTATCAAACTCTGTCTGCATGGATTGTGCTTTCCAATTTTATATATATATATATTTAAACCGGATTTGGCTTTGCCATATATATAATAATATGTAGCAAATATAACTATATATTGCAGACCATAATCCTTTTTTCTACAGATATATATATATATGTATGTCTATCTCAAATTATATGTCTAAAAAAGTAAGAATTTTGGATATATGGGTGATCAATAATTCAGGTTCTCCATAGGCTTTGGCTTGCAGCCAGCAGCATGTAGAGCATGGTGCTGCATGCTTCCCTCCAGATTACATCTGTAGCTTCTCATAGATCTCTGATTTTAATCCTTCAGCAGTTTCTGCCTGGATCAGGAGCCGAGTACTAAGTGGGGATGAAAATCCCTTGTTGCCTGTTTTGGAGGAGAGATGCTTTTTTGTTTTTTCAATGTTTCTAACTGTGACCAGAGGGGATCAGTGCATTTTTGGAGAGCTGCACTAGGCAGTGCCTCACAGCACCTTGGGCCATGCCCAAAGACCCCTCTGGAATTCTTTGCTGCAGAATTCCTCCCAGGCTGTCTGTCCTTGGTCTTGTCTTCCCTCTCCCTTTCCCATATCACTTCCTGCTGTGTGGGGATTTTCTTGGTTCCCACCAAAATGCTGCAATTTGGAGGAATCCGTCGGGATCAGTCACCCCTGTACAAGCTGCCCTGCCTCCATCCTCGTCTGCTGGTTAATTTTTTTCCCAGGAATAGCCCTTGGTGAGGTGGCATGTAAGGAAAAGGTGAAAATCAGTTATCAGTGGGGAAAAAAAAGCCAGCAATTTGTTGTAGGCAGGGGTATTTTGTGGGGCTGCAGGGGGCTTTCTGTGGCTGGGGAGGGCACTGGGTGGGTTTTACACACTAAATACTCCAACATGTGTGAGCCCTTCACATCCTCTCAGGGTTCCCAGAGGCTGGAAGGGGACACACTGCATTTCTCCCATCCCTGGGGAAGATCCTGTTGGCCTTGGCCTCCTCCAGTTCTTGCTTTTTGCACGGATTTCAATAAAGCACTTCGGGCTGCACCAAACCCCCCAGCCCGGAGCTCGGCTGTTCCTCATTAGTGACTTTATTGCTAAATAATTTACAGAATGGGGCCTTGCCAGTTTTCATTGGGGAAGCATTTCAAGTATGTGCAGCAGATTTTCTGCCTTCCTGGCGCAGCTGCCGGGGGGGAGCTGCCTCTCCCTGTCCTGCTGCCGGCGTCACCTCCCGGCCAGCGCTGCTGGAAAGGAAACAGCCCATGCACATGCACAGGGACCCGAGGAGGAATAAGGGGGAAAAATCCCCATGTTCTGTGTCCAGTTGGTGTCCTCCAGGCTGGCTGCTGCACTGGGGAAAGGCCACAAGCACGGTGGTTTACAGGGGAGGTGTTTGGGTTTAATTTCTGTTTTGTTTTTCTGGTAACTGTGACATGTGTGCTGATGTGGTAATTTTTCCTCCGTGTGTCCATGATGCCAACCCAAGACGATGTGGATGTCCCATCCCTGGAAGTGTTCAAGTCCAGGTTGGACTTAGAGCAAGCAGGTCTAGTGGAAAGTATCCTTGCCCATGGCAGGGTGTGGGACTGGATGGTCCCTTCCAATCCAAGCCATTCCACGATTCTGTGAATTCAATAAGCTAATTTGGGATGCAAAAGGGCATTCTCCACCTGCTTTTAAAGGGAAGGAAACCAAAGCCAGACTCAGAGGGAGGATTGCAGTGGCACATGCACAGCCCAAAAGCGTTTTGCAGGATGAGGGTGATGGGTGCAATGTGGAAATAGCAGAAAAGCACTTTATTACATTAAACAGTGGGTGCAGCTGTAGGAAACGAGGTGCTGGAGCTTTCCTCCAGTGGCTCGTGGAGGGGATCCCGGCTGGATTCTGCCAGGATTCTCCTGCAGTGTAGCTGCTTGGAGGAGTGAGCAGTCACTGGGTGTAAATCTGCAAAATTCAGGATCTGGGGCTGTGGATGGAAGCGTCATCTTCCCTTTTCCAGTCTCACAGTGGTTTTGTTGAGTGTGCCCTGAGCATGTGGGTGGCTGGAGGCAGAGTTGAGATGTGTGGGAGCTCAGGAGACTCTGTTGGACCCCAGCCCTGTCGGTGAGTGGTTTGGATAGGAAAGTCCTTCTTGGTTTCTTCTTACTATTACTATTACATATTAACATCTATTTTTATTTTTTTAATGCAAAAACCATCACCCGGTGGAGGCTCCCCACCTCCCTCCCATCACATCCATCCTCTTCCTCCTCCAGTCCCAGCATGGTGCATATTTTGGGCCGTGCAGAGCAGTTTTGCCAGCAGGGAGGGGCCACTCCAGCAGCATTTCCCCGTGGGTTTGAGTTTTTGAGTTTGCAGCAGGGGCTCGGAGCTGTGCCGGGAGCCGTCACTCACTTCCTCACATTGTGTCTCTTCTTCCTCCAGCGCTGCTGCGGGAGGAGGTGGCCCAGCTGCAGGAGGAGGTCCACCTGCTCCGGCAAATGAAGGAAATGCTGACCAAGGACCTGGAGGAGACCCACGGCAGCAAGTCCCCCGAGGTGCTCTCGGCCACCGAGCTGAAGGTGCAGCTGGCACAGAAGGAGCAGGAGCTGGCACGTGCCAAGGAGGCTCTGCAGGGTAAGGGCTGCACCTCCCTCTGCTGCACCCCTCCTCAACTTTCAAAAAGTTGATGAATGATTAAAGGAAAAGCCGTGCTTTTCACCTGGACTCCTGAATGCAGAGTGCATTCTCCAGGCGCTGCTGGGGGGGTTTGGTGTCCCTGGGACCCCCCTGCTCTCCTGCCCCAGCAAGGGGTGGTGTGGAGCTGGGAAGGACTGGGTGCAGCAATGGGCTGGGAAATGGGATGTGAGGGCTGATGGCAGCACTGCAAAGGAATTCCTCCACAGCTGTAGAGTAGAGCCGAGGCAGCAGCTGAAATGCAGCTGGTGATGGGGTTTGGGTTGGATTTGAGCCCCTTGGATGTGCAGGAGGGAAGCTGTGAGTTTCCTGGTGACTGCACCTTTCCTTCTCCAACATGGGGTTACCTCCAGGTGACATGCAGGGTGTCCTCCTTCCTTCATGCCTGCCTTGGGGGGTTTTTGTGGCAGTCGGGGCTGTGTTCTCCCTTCCTCACCAACACAGCAAACCCCAGGAGTGGGGTGTGTGGGGCAAAATACAACATGGCAGCTTTTCCACTCTAGAAGCAAGCTGACAGTAAATGCAGGCAGGATGGTTTGTTAGCTGGAGCTGGGGGATGATCCTGAGCAGGGAAGGCTCTCACGTGTCAAACCCTGGCAGTGCTGTGGCTCTAAATATCATCTCAAATCCCCAGCATACCGAGTGTAACTTGCACTTGTCAGCTTGTGTTTGCGGATTATGAGGAGAAGCTGTCAAAAGTTTTCAGGCTCAGAGGTTGAGCGGCACGTGGGGAGCTGTGGGGCCACTGCATCTCCCCCTGTCCAGGATGCTGAGATGCTCAGAGGCACAGGGAATTGGGCTGAGTCAGTATTTGGTGAAAGGACTTCAGGAAATTTTGTTACCACTCTCTGATGTATAAAAACATCCTTATATATCAGCAACAGCCAAAATACCTCCAAAATCCTGCCTCCCCCCACACCATCAGTGCAGCCTCAGGCAGCAGGAAATGCTCTGGGTTTATAGAACTTTAACTGGAGGAGAAAAACTGCAATTAGGGAATATTTGCTCCATGTGGATGGGACGGGGGGGGAAGTGCTGATAAGTGCAAAATGCAGAAAAGCAGAACTATTACAATGCTAGTTACAAAAAAATAAGAGTAAAAAGTCATCTCAGAAGCTGCAGTGAGGTCGTATGTGCTTCTGTGGAGGATAGTCCAGAGAAAAAGTGAGTTTGGCTTGAAAACTGTGAGTATTTAAGGAATATAATGTTGGGATTTTATTGGGCTTTTATTTGCCAATAGTCAAGCCTCTGAGCTTGGTTTTCCGGGACTTCTCTGTAGGTGTGGTGGCTAGGAAGAGAGAATCTCAGTTGGCACTCAGTTGGCACTTGGATAGCAGGAAGCTTTTTTTCAATTGATGCTCCTTCCCTGTCCTGCAGTATTGAGAAGTTTTTGTGGTTTTTGGGAAAGTTGTCCAGGCTGGAGGCTCTGAGCAGCAGAGCAGGCTTGGCAACAGTGACTGAGATGGATAACTTGAAAACGAGATCAGCAACTGGAGGGGGAAAAAATCCTTTTTCCTTTCCATGAAAAATTGTTCAGAGAGAAACATAGCCAAAATTGGAGGAAAAACGGCGTCTGGTGACTGGTTCTGCCAGGGGAGACAGATCTGCTGATGGACACAGTGGGGAAGTCATGGCTCTGTAGTAAGGAACTGCAGGATAAGGCCATGCCAGGAGCACAGGGAAACTTGGCCACACTGTCCTGTAGTTTAGGGATCTGTGTCAGCTGTGTCCTGCAGCCAGAGCAGCTCCCAAGAGCAGCTCCTGCTCACAGCCTGCAGTCCTGCACCCCAGTCCCACATCCTCACCAGAGGCTGCCCCACGTCCAGCAGCACTGGCTGCAGCATCCCTGTGCCTGCAGCAGCCCATGATCCATGGTGGGTCCTGTGGAATGTCATTAGCAGATAAATTATATGGAAATCTGTCATCATTGCTGGCTCTTAGCCTGGAAGTGCAGCACAGCTGGTTCAGATGGATCTTGGCTCACCAGGCTGTGCTGCAGAGGGAAGCAGAGAAGGTTTTCTGGTTGGGTTTGCTTTTGAGGACTCCAGCAGGTTTTAAGAGCCTTTATTTTGCACAACCACACAGGGTTTGGTTTGTGATGGATTCCATCGAGGGTGGGTTCATTGTCTCCCTTTGGAGGTGCATTTCCAGCCCTTCCCAACAGCATTAGGCACAGGGATAAAGCTGATAAGCCTGTGCTGCATCTTCCCTGTGCCATGCTAACAAGTCCTTGCTCTGGAGGGTAGGAGCAGGGATCTGGCCCAGCACAGGGTGCTCTGCAAGAGCAACTCGACCAGTTCCTTTATTTCTGTCAGCATGTGCTTTGTGCGTCTTTATTCCACTTTTTCCTGGGCTAATTCCATCTCTTGCACTTTTTAAAATCCATTAACATCCAATTGAAACCCCATAGTGCTACATCCTACCACCCTCTCCACTTCTGCCACGGCTGGGACTCTGAATCGTGCTTCCAGCATTAGTGCAGTTATTATTTCCCCTGTCCTGGCTGGAAGGGTGTGGATGTGGTCTGGATTTCTGGTGTGGAAATCCCTGATGGGAGAAGTTGCAGACAGCTTTATTACTGCTGGTCCTGCTGTGGGCAGGGACTGTGCCCAAGTGCCTGGAGGATTCAAGGAGCCTCTTGGCTGGGTGACATCCATGAGTGTGTGGGCTCATGGCATAAACCCCATTTCTGGGAAGCTTTATCCAATATGCTGGAGCTTGCCTGCGGGATTATCATGCGGAGAGCAAACCTGGTTTCTGTTTCCTTTTTGAGTGCCAGGGTGGAAACCTCAGGCTGGCTTTCCCCGCTGCTTGGAAAGGCATAAACCAACTTCATGGTTGGTTGCTTCTGCTCCACAAATGGGTTGTAGCCTGGTTTTCTCCCTCCCTCACCTTCAGCTCAAAGCTGTGACTCCCCAGGAATAATATTTGGGCTGGGGAAAGCCTTCTGCAGAGATGCACAGCACACTCAGCTTGCTGCAGTGAGGGGGTGGGTAGCAAACAAAGGAGTGGATGGGTGTCCCAGTGGATGAATGACTCAGAAGATGGGGGTTGCATCAGATGGATGTCCCAGAAGGATATGTGACCTGGCAGATGGGTGTCCCAGAAGATGGGTGTCCCACTGGATAGATGTCCTGGTAGATGGATGTCCTGACTGATGGCTGTCCCAGCCATGGACCCATCCAAGGAAAACATCTCCACTGTAAGGACATGGATCTCTACAGAAAACCTGTTGTTCTCCTTTGAAAACTGACCTGAAGTATTCAGAAGTCATTGACCACCTTGTTGACTGCTGGGTCAGGTTTGGAAAGCCCTTGGCTGTTACCAGGTAAACTCCCCCAAGGAGAATTGCCTCACCTAACTTTTTCCTGAAATTTGACATTGGGCTCTAATTCCTGCCTGCTCTGTATCTCCACACACCCAGGAATGAGTGCTGGCTCTCTGCCTGACACCACAGAACGTTGATGTTTTCAACATCAGGATCTTCCTGATGGTGACAACTGCCCTGGGGGCCACACGTGCCTCTTTAATTGCAAAGCAAGGAGCAGCACTGAGATCCTGATTTTATGGGTTAGTCATGGTGACAATATTGGATTTCATGGCTGCAAGAAAGAAACAGGAGAAATTAAGTAAATGTTAATGAGACAGGATGGGTTTGCACATTCCTGTTGCACGGGGCATTGCTGGGGTTCCAGCCGTGCTCGCTGAGGATGCTCTTCCCTGCACTAGAAAGTAAGTTTGTGATTCAGTAAGTGATAAAGTCAGCTCTGATTCTGTTCCTGGCATGAAAATTCACATTGTGTGGAGTGAGAGAAGGACTTGGAAGTAGATGGGAGTTATGGGAAGCTGCTCTTTGGAGTTCAAGGGTGTGCTGCATCTTCTGCCAGTGCCCTGGTGTGTGTCTGGGCATTGCTGCCTCATCCCAGGAGTGTGAAACTGGGAAGAGATGCTGCTTCTACAGTTCAAACAGTAGTTTTTCATCTAATATCACATTATCAGGGTAGTCAAATTAATTATATTACTTATATGTCCTCCAAGGGACCCTCATCTGGATGGTGGGGGCCTCCACCTCACAGGGCCAGGGGTTGGACATCAGTGATCCTCGTGGGTCCCTTCCACATGAGGACGTTCTGTAACTGATATCCCCTTAATCTGATACTATTAATTTCAAAGAGGAAAGCAGTATTTAGAGCATCCCCTGTCCTGGGGGGGGATGCCTGGGTTTAGGATACAGGAGCTAATTCCCAGCTGGAAGCTGTTGGATGGTGGGATCCGACTGGGGCCACGGGGTGGTGACACTTCCAGTGGTGGCATCACTGGGTGGTTCCAGCCCTGCTGCTGTGCCAGACAAGGCTCTGCCTCTCCAGTGAAGCAACTGGATTTTGGCTCCTCACATAGAGCTGGGAATAAAAGGCACTGAGGGGGTGGATTTTTAGTTGTTTTGGCTGCAGGAGGAGCCCAACAGAGCCGGTCCTGTTACGTCTCTGTGTCCATCACTCTTCTCCCAAAGGACTGAGGGGTGGATCAAGTGGCAGGAGGTGGAAGCTCAAATAACAGGAGGGGAGGGTGACCTGGTGCAGGTGGGGATGGTGCTGAGAGCTGGGGGGTTCACCCAGCTCATCCCAACCCATCTCCCCCATCGCTTGCTGCCAAGGCTGGTGCTGAGCTGCTCAGTACAAGGGGGGCTGCTGGTCCCCCTCCTCCTTCTGTCATGTGCTTTGGAGGGGAGGGGAAAATTAATAATGCAAGTAAGAGAAGTACTTTCCACTCGTGGTCTGGGTTTAGGATTTCTTGCTTCTTTTCTTGGGTTTATGAAGAGGTCAGAGGTTTGGCCAGAGCCCGCTGTGTCGATGGGCTGGGGGAGTTTATTTGGATGCTTGTAGGGGTTTGGGATACAGAAACCTGGCCCTGGATCATCAGATTAAAGGAAAAAGCCATTTCACCTCCTCAGATGGCCCTGATAGCCAGGGAAAATCTGCTTTATCCCTCCTTGGCTGGCCATGGATTGCAAAGGCTCGTTTTCCCCGACCGAGTAATTAGCTGGGCTTGTTTGCTAAGGATGAATTAAGCTGCTGCAGCAAGTGGGGCTCGGTCCAGGAGCTGCTGGCAGCCCTCACAGTTCACTTCTGCCTCACTTTTTATTTTTCTCCTGCCTTTTTTAATTAATTTCCTATTAATTTGGATTGGAATGGAGTTCTCAAATGACTGATAAATCTTCTTTAAGCTTAGGAGCTAATCATTCTTGGAGGAAGGAGAGTAATAGAGGGGAGTAAAAAAAGTCTGTTAATTTCAGCAAATCTCTCAAATATGAAATGCAACAAATGGTAACTTTTCCTGTTGGGTTAATAGGAAAAAATCTGCTCTTTCAATACCCAAACCTCATAATCTTCTTGTAATACTGATACACTGGCATAATTGGTAAATATTAGTATATCAATACATACTCAACCTTGGGAGATAGTTACCCTTCTTCTAACAGTACTTCAGAGCATTTTCTTTTTTTTTTTAATTGGTGAGTGATTACATGTTTTCTGTAAATCTTTAAGGGCCTTGAACACTGCCACTAATTAAAGGAGTTTGTATGCTATAGGAGACTCACTGTTTAATTAAATTCATTAGGATTCTTTTGTCGCCTCCAGCTTCAGAGATTGGCAAATGTGACTTAAACTCTTATAAGAGCCTTCCAGTATCCTTGAGGAAATTAAATTTTACATGTATAGATATGTATGTGTTCATGGGGTCTGGATCTCACCCCAGTATGGTTCGGTCAACTTATCATTAATTTTTCATTTTTTAGCAAGATTTAGTTCCTGTGAAAGAATTGAGCAGGAGAAGGTGGTGGTAAAGTACACACAGGCAGTGGCTTTTTCAAAGACGTGGGTGTGGTTGTGATTGTGTTTAGAGGGTTTCTGTAGTAACTTCCTAAGATGGGAAAAGGGTAAAGGAAGTCCTGGTGTCGGAAGAGGCTGAGTTGTCCCAGGAGGAGTTATGTTCATTGAAGTGGGCGAGGAAGACTCCCAAGAGCTCCTTGTCACAGGACAATGTGAATTTTTGCAGCATTTCCTACCTCATTTTCTGGTTTTCAGTGTTAATGGATTAATGGCAGAATAGTTGGTCTGAAGAGTTTCATCTCTTGGATTTTAACAGATAAAAATCTCTGTAGTGCCAAGCATCTCCCTCTTCCTTCACTACTTAGTCTGATCTTTTCCCCCATCTTTTTCTCCTCTCACCTGCAAACCCCCTCCTTTCCTTACAGCTCCGTTCCAAGCATTTGATTTATTGTTCATCTTCCCAGCACACACTTGGAGTAAGAAATAGTGAAAAAGGTAGAGTGAAAGCTGTGCACAGAAGGTCATACCTCTTCTCAAGACTGTGACAAGCTGGGTTGAGATGTAGGAGCTGGACAGAGCTGGATGGGGTTGGGAGGGCTACTCTGATTTTGGGGTCTATTCCAGCACAGGCTGGGTGATTCCTGCTATCAGGTTATTCTGCCTGAGGGTGCCTGGGGGCTTCACTGCACATCAAATAATGATGCTCTCCCTGCTTACACGCAGGTGGAAATGCCTTTTGAGGGTTCCCAGCCAGAGGAGGGTGGGAGCAGAGCTCCCCTGTGCTGGGTGAAGCAAAGGCTCAAAGCCAAGAGTGCCAAAGGTGCATGATGGAAATTAATTGCCCTTCCAGAGTGCCACAGTCATGGTTTCCTTGTATTTCTTACATTGTCTTTATTATTCCCACGTGTTGAAAGGATCCCAGAGGTACCTTAAGTGCAGTTTAAGTCCCCAGATCAAGTGACTCATTACAGGGAGTAGAAAACACAGTGTGGGCTGAAACACCCGCTGTGATTTCTGTAATCTGATGGAGAAAGGTTGGATGTGTGCATGGAGACAGGCCTCACTCGTGATGCTGCATCATCTTCTGGCAGCTTTTGTAGTATACACAGCCCGTGGTGGCTTTGGGGTTGTTTTCTTCTGGAGAGTTTTGGGGGCATTTAGGATTTTTTTAATAGTACAAACAACAACTTGCAAGACTCACTGATTCAATACGATGAGTGCAGGCAGAGTTGGAGGGGCAGAGAGTGTTTCATTGCATCCCTGCACTAGCAGCACTTGCTCAGGGTGGAAAAGCAGGAATATATAATGAAGTCTTTGTGATATGTTTCTAAACTGGGCATTATTTTGATGGGGTGGGGTGTATCTGGAACAGGGAGCCACAGGGCACTTCTGCAGCACTGCCAGGACCAGGTTCAGAGCTGGGTAAAGCACTGATGTACAGAAGTGACTGAAATTCCTCATCCTACATGAGATTTCTGTAATTCTCCCTTGACTGCCAGCCTTCCACAACTGTCCCGGGGTTGGTGGTCAGCAAGCATCCCTCCCTGGTGCAATGAGGAGGGAAAACATGAAGGTTTTGGGTTCCTCTCAGGGCTGTTGAAACACCCATCACATCCCACATGCCTCTGCTCCATCCCCTCATCCTGACACAGCATCATTGAGCTGGAAGGGGACACTCGGGGAGCCCTGGGCTTGTGGGAGTGCTCTGGAATCTGCCTCACTGCTAAAAATAAACTGGTGGTGGTTTATTTATCCTGGAAAGGGAGCAGCAGGTTTTCCTGCACCAGGCCCTGAGGCTGAGGCTGCAGTTTTGCTCCCAAACCTCCTTTTCCAGGGTCTGAGCTTCCCCTTGGAGGACAGGCAGTGATGAGGAGCCACAGTGGTGACGTGATGGGCATTTTGAGGGGTGCAAGAATGGGGATGAATTGGGCATCTTCTCCCAGCCCAGCCCCCAGGACTGTAATTTGGGTGCTTTTTCCTTGAAAAAGAAAGGAGATGGAGTCAAGGGGCTGCCATGCCTCCTATGCTGGAGTGATCCTCTCTCCCACAGCCATGAAAGCCGACCGCAAGCGCTTGAAGGGGGAGAAGACAGACCTGGTGAGCCAGATGCAGCAGCTGTACGCCACCCTGGAGAGCCGAGAGGAGCAGCTCCGGGACTTCATCCGCAACTACGAACAGCACAGGAAAGTGAGTGCAGAGCCCAGCACCGTGGTCTCGTGGCACAGAGGGCTGGCAGCAGGTTGAGTGTGAAAGCTGGTTTGTAGTCTGGCAAAATCCCACTAAAGCCCCAGCTGGACTCCTGCTGGAGTTGGGAATGGACCACAGCAGTTTAAGGTTAAACACTGGAGGAGATACAGCCAGACCTGGGGAATTTGATGTAATTTTAACCAGGTGCACAGTGAGCATTTCTTCTTGGGGACCAGCTGCATTCTGGATCTCCCCAAAAAGTGCTGACATTCCTGCCAGCACAGGGCTCTTGTGACACCTGAAGATACTGCTCGTGGTCCCCAAGGGGGTTGTGACAGAGGGGTTTTTAGCAGCACATGGATTTTCCCTTCCTGATGGCCATCCCCTGTCCTGGCAGGAGAGTGAGGACGCAGTGAAAGCCCTGGCGAAGGAGAAGGACCTCCTGGAGCGGGAGAAGTGGGAGCTGCGGCGGCAGGCCAAGGAAGCCACGGACCACGCCAGTGCCCTCCGCTCCCAGCTCGACCTGAAGGACAACCGCATGAAGGAGCTGGAGGCCGAGCTGGCCATGGTGAGCTGGATAATTAATGCAGAGCTGAGTGTTTGCTGCACTAGCTGCACCATTGCAATGCTGAGAGAAAAATATTCCATCTCTCAAAAGGCGCTTGATATCCTTGGCATGGGCAGCGTCACTCAAAAATAACTTGAATTTTGAGCGGCACAGTTGGGATCTTGGCTTGCCCAGGGGAGGGTGGGTTTGGTGTGCAGTGTGCTGCTGCTTGCTCTGCTGCTCCAGGAGATGTTCATACAGTTTTCCCACTCCATCACCACCACCTCGATGTCCTTCCCTAGGCCAAGCAGTCCCTGGCTACGCTGACCAAGGACGTGCCCAAGCGCCATTCCTTGGCCATGCCAGGCGAGACGGTGCTGAACGGCAACCAGGAGTGGGTGATGCAGGCTGACCTCCCGCTGACCGCTGCCATCCGGCAGAGCCAGCAGACCCTCTACCACTCACACCCCCAGCACTCGGCGGACCGGCAAGGTGGGCACCCCGTGGATCGGGATATGGGCGAGTTCCTCCCTTCTGGGGAGGAAAGAAGATGGTCAAAACCACTCTGTCACGATCCACCAGCACAGGCGGGGGTCGTGATGGTTCGTTTGATCTCAGGGGTGCAAAAGACACAGCAGGGGACAAATCAGTTTACTCACAGCAATGCATTTTTATTGAATCCCAGCAGCTCAGTTGTGATAGAGGGGAGAGATGTAGAAAACAAAGTATAGAGAGAAAAGGAGGAGAATGGGCAATAGATACCAACAGATGAGATGGACGTCCTTGTGGTCCTCAGCCAATAGACAGGTCTTCATCTGTGGGGAGATCTCAAAAGCTTCTCCAGAGGGTCGCTCTTTTATAGTCCTTTTCCAAAGCGGGTGGCTTCTGGCTGAGGGGTGGGAAGATTTATGGACCATTGTGAGGTGCTCCAAGAGGCAGGTGCAGACGTGCAGGACATGCAGTTTTCAGGTGGTACCATGACAGGACAGTCCAGTAACACACCTGCAGACAATCACTTGGCAAGCATCCACCTTGGTCAGACCAGAGAACTCCTGTCCAGAGCCAGCCAGGGTGAGGGTCCTCGGGGTCTTCTTGTGGCAGTCGTGAGGCAAATGAGGGAAGCTTTGCACCGACTCTTACACATTCCTCCCCAGATATGTTTCTGGGAGTGCATCAGGGGCTTTGCTGGTGTTAATTCCGTTCTCCCCCTGCCTTGCAGCAGTCAGAGTGAGCCCCTGCCATTCCCGGCAGCCGTCCATCATCTCCGACGCCTCCGCGGCCGAGGGCGACCGCTCGTCCACGCCCAGTGACATCAACTCCCCCCGGCATCGAACACACTCGCTCTGCAATGTAAGGGCCTGCCTGCTGGGGCTCTGATGCCCTGCTTTGGAGAGATGGGCTCTGGGCATTCTGTGGGGCCTCTGCTTCCCAAAACAGCATTGGGTTTGGAGTGAGGGGCACACTGGGGCTTGGCTGACCTGGAAAGCTGCTGCCCTGGGGTTTATCGCAGCCCCAATGCAGTTCAGCTGCAAAAATGCTGCCTTTTGCCCTGGGGGTGGAGGGTCTTGGGCTGTATCAGGGTTGATTCAGTGGATCCATCTCCTTGTGCCGTAGGGGGACAGTCCTGGACCGGTACAGAAGAACTTGCACAATCCAATCGTACAGGTAGGGGACAAATCCTCTCAAATCCTGCTTGTGACACCCCTTCCTGTGCTAGAAAGTGCTTGGGGATGGTGGGTGAGAGGCACCAGTTTGGGATGAATGGAAGTCATTCTGAATTGTAAGTCTGGGATGTCTCATATTCCCATAATTTGCCCCAAAGTCCAGGTAATGCCATAGGCATTCACTGACTTCAGGCCTATTGCAGTGTTGATTTTTATAAGGTCCAGCCAAAGCATGTTATTCTTCTGTATTTGGCCCTAAAACATTGGGATATTTTTGCAGTCCAGACACATGCTCTGACTATTTATTCTCAGATCTGGAATCCTGATCTAGTTGAATTAAAGTGGCCAAAATCCCAGAACTGTGGAGAGGGGGCCCGATTTCACTGCAAATTCCACCACACAGGTGTCAGGAATATTACTGTATTTTGCTCCAGGATCTTAACATTACTTTGGACCTGGATAAAAATATTTTGTGAGATCTAGATGCAAATATTTTTTGGGACCTGAACCCAAATCTTTTGGGACTGGGACCGCATGGAAAATCATCCTTGATGCGAGTGAAAGGGGAAAAGCAGTAAAAGAAAAGCTGGATGCCAAGCTTGTGTCTTCTCCTCCCACAGTCTCTAGAAGACCTGGAAGACCAAAAACGGAAAAAGAAGAAAGAGAAGATGGGCTTTGGCTCCATCTCCAGGGTGTTTGCCCGGGGCAAGCAGCGCAAGTCCCTCGATCCCGGTCTGTTCGACGGGACAGCCCCTGACTACTACATCGAGGAGGACGCGGACTGGTGACAGCACCAGAGCCTCTCCTGGCCCTGCACATGTACATATCCCATATCCCACATCCCAAATCCCATATCCCACACCCATCCCACCTGTGGACCTGTTACCTGTTGTCTTGGGAGCGATGCAGCTGTGTCGTAACTTCCTTTTTTTTTCTGCTTTTGTTTTTTTGGGGTTTTTTTTGTTTTTTCCATCCTGGTAACTCCTTTGTTGTCACTTCAGTTTGTCAGTTTGGGTTGGGGTTTTTTTCTTGTTTTGGGAGGGGATTTTTTTGTTCTTTTGACAAAACTTGAAACTTGAAGGACTGCTGTGTCTCTGTAAATATGAGAAATATTGTGCACTTTGTGCTTGTGACGTCTCTTGTCCGAAACCCGCTGTTTTCCGGAGCCCAGCCCGCGGGATGTTCTCGCTTGGGGACAAAGGACCTGCCCAGCTGAGGGATCGTAGAGAGAAAACACAGAAAAACAACAACAAGAAAATCTCCTTCGCTGTGATGTCTTCCTGGCCGAGCCCCGCGGAGGCGACCCGGGCTGGTTGTTACACCTGCCGGTCTGGAAATAAGTGTTTTAACGTTCCTTTTTAGTTGTTTTAATTTATTTGCACAAACCCAGAGGAGCTATTCTAACTAAATTATTGCAGAAGTTTTGGGATTTTTATATTTTTCCACATCGGTTGGGATGGGGCGGGGAGGAGGAAGGGGGTGTTTGTACTGTACTGTCCTGGGAAGTTGCTGTTGGGGGGGATTGGGGCTGTGGACCCCCCAGCCCAGGCTCCCTCAGCTGCCCCAGGAGCACTTAACGCCTTGGAAAACGCAAACCTAAACACGTGCCGGAAAATCAGACGGGGCCGAGCTGGTGGGAGCTTTGCCCGCTGTTTTTCCCTGCTTTCGTGGGGGGCTCACCCTTTGCTTCAAGTAAAATTTAGGGGGATCCGGCACGAGCTGGGAGCAAGGGGAAAGGTGATATCCCAAGATATCCCATGTCCCAAGACATTGCCCAGATGGGGCCGGCCACCCCGCTGCAGTTTGGGGTGTCACTGCCGTCGGAGGGGGCTGGGGAAATCGGTACGAGTCCCCACTAGGAAGGTTTTTCTGGCTTTGGGGTGATTTGGAAGCACAGGTGGAGCTTGTTTTTCCAAATCCCTTGGAACTGCCCCCAAACCACCCCCCGGCGCAGCGGCCGCTTCCCCTCTCCACTAACACGTGCCGTGCTCTGCTTATGCCAAGATAAGTACCTTATGCTTTAATGCTTACAATATAATTTTAAGCTCTTAAAAAAAAATGTATTAAGATTTATTTAATGAACTATAATAGTGTATTATTTTTCTTAATTCCAATACGTGCACCCTGGTTAAAAAAAAAAAAAAGGGCATTTTGTCTTAAATCACCGAACTGAACCGATGCCCTCGTGCTGTGTATTCCATTCCAAGGGATGATGCAGAGAGGCCATGGAGGGGGTGACAGAGGGACCAGCCCCCCTGGGCTCTCCTGGGGTGGCAGGGCAGGCTTTGCCCCATGGCATCTTTCTCTGCAGAGAAGCATTTTTATACATTTTGTTATTTTTTGGGTTTTGTTTTGTTTTGTTTTGTTTTTTGTTATCTTTGCGTTTTTATAATTTAAACTCTAAACCACCAGAACAGATGAGCGATCTCCTTGTTATCGAGTAGTTTCCTTTGCATTTCAGCTTTTTTGTAAATTAGGAAGTAATTCTAAAAATTACTAAGAGGATGATTTATTTAAAAGAGAACTTTGCTAAATAGCATATGAATTATGGGTAACATTAGATTTAACTTTTCCCCCTGTGAGTGGGGGAGAATCCTTGAAGGCATGGATGCAAATATAAAATTATAAAAGATCTAAATAAAGCTTATTTTAAAGTATGGATGAACTCCATGTGGTTTAATTGGAGAGCCTGGGTGGGAGTTGGCATCTTTGTTGTAGCACCAGGTTGCAGGACACCCTCAGTGCCATGTGATTTTTGGGGGCTCCGGGGTGATGGGAGGATTCAGGAGAAGGCTGGGCCAGCTTTTCTCAACTCCCAGCCAAATGCCTGCTCCCAGATGCAATAATTCTGGCAGGAGGCTGGGACTGTCTACATATGTATGAAATGGGATTTCAAGGCTTTAAGGTAAGTAAGGACAGCCAGGAGATGTCCCACTCAGATATGGAAAATAAAATGAGAATGATCAAGAACAGCAGAAAGGATAGAGAAATCAGAAAGTGTTGTGCTCCAACTGGATAAATTATTGTCATCAATGTACAGGTTGATAAATTATTATTATTGTTACTATTATTCAGATTACACTGGTCACCTGTAGGGTTGTGCCAGCACTTCCAGTGGGACCTGATGCCGTTTTGGGGTCAATGGCTGTTTTGCAGGCTGAAGCAAAGGCATCCTGCAGTGAATTTCAAGCCCATAATCAGGGTACAGATCAAGAGATGTACCTTTTCTCCTTTTATTTCCGACAGAAGCAGCCTCCTGGGTCTGGGAGCAGCTGGTAAGAGCCACCATAGTCTGAAATGAGGAGAGCTGGAGCAAAGAAAATTAGGAAAAACTCAGGAGAAGCCAGCTGGCTCTCCAGCTCTATCACCTGCAGCTGGAATCCAGCATTAACAGGTGGCATTAAAGGGCAGCTGCTGAGCACAGTAAACATGAGCTGGGCACAGACCATGGTGGGATTTGCTGCACTTGCAGCAGTTCCTGCTGAGATTTGGTGTTGTCCTTTGTGCATGGGATGGGGTGCAGGTGCTCATCCAGCCCATCTGTGGTTTTAAAAGTTTTGTGAGCTCTTTGAGAGCCAGGAACATTTCAGAGTGCCACACCAGTCCTGGTAAGGCTTGTGCCCTTGTGCTGTGGGAACTATGCCGGACCGTGTGTAGGGTGACACAGGAGTCACCTCCTGCACCAGAGTAGAGGGGCCACACTCCCTGTGTCTGTGATGTCCTGGGCTGAGAGGGGTCTTCTTGGTGGCTTTGTCCCCCTGACCTGCTCTTCCCTGGCAGTGGAGGCTGCAGGAGCCGCATCCCTGCTGCATCCCATATCAGCTTCATCTCTCCTGCATCCCTGCTGCATCCCTCCCCATCAGTTTCACCCCGNGCTCCATCCCCGCCGTGCTGGTGGCTGCAGCTCCGTGCTGCGCTGCTGCCACCGTGTGAGCGGTGCCCGAGTTTCCCCGCCCCGGGTGTGATGGTTTTGGGTGTGATGGTTTTAGGTGTGACTCGCCCGCGTTGGTGCACTTTGTACCGCGCACATTGTTGTGTGGATGCTCACAGGAGCCTTTTCTCTGGCGAGGACTTGAGACTGAGAAAGGGAAATATCCCAACACCACGTCGTATGGGGTATTGTGTGGGATGGCTGGGGTACCCCCAGAGGGGACACCAGTGTCCCCAGCACCTCTCCTGGTGTGTAACCGAGCTGTGCCGGTCCTGGCATCACCTCTGGGTGACATTACAACACAAGCTGGGCTTACCTGCCGTGCCACAGCCTTGCACTGGTAACCTGTGGATCAGGAATGGGGTTGAGAGGTCATAGCAGAGAAACAGGGGTGAGTCTGGGACATTTCCTGCCTCTACACTTACTCACCTCATAGCTTTAGCTGGTGATCTTCCCGGGCTGGATTTTTGGTGATAAAGAGCTAAACTAAACAGCTGAATAAATCATCAGGAGATTGATGACGTTTGGCATGGGATCGGTCACAGAGTGTGGGTGATAGTGGTACCTCCCCAAAAGAAGAGTCAAGGTGGTGTCAAGGACTTCTGCTGAGGCTGCTGGTTTATTGCTCAGGACTGCTGAAAGTTTTGGAATGTGCCTGTCATTAATTCACCTCTTTTCAGTGTTTTCCCTGGAGGAGTTTTCCACTGGCACTGCTTTGTACGTCCAAAGCCAGCACTGTAAGTGTCTTTGAGTCCTCACCTGTGCAAGCCAGGGGATACAGCAGTGCCTGACAGTATCCCTCACTGCAAACATCCTCTGGGACATCCTGCTCTGCCACTGTCCCTGCACTGTCCCCACTTCAGCCCCTGTCTGTGCCTTCTCACTGCTCTGACCTGACACAGCCACGAGCCCCAGCACAGCACAGACTGAGTGGCTCCACTCCATCCAGCTGGGACACTAGAGCTGCGATAAGGCCTCATGCCCAGGTAAGGTTTCCTTGGAGTTTTATCACTGCTAGTGATTGATTTCCCAGCGTTTTCCTGTTCTTGGGCATCAGCCCTCATTCACCATCTGCTCCTAATTTGGAAAAGCTACATTAATCTCCGTTCATCTCTTTTAAATAACCAGCTGCATGACACCACCACTCTTCTCTTCCAGCCGTGTTCTCCTCAAGCCCTGGGTCTCCTATTCCCAAATCCTGCCCAAGCCAGAGCTTCACCGATGAGATGCAGCAGCCCCCGGAGCAGCTCCAGGAGGGAGCAGCTCCAGGAGGAAGCAGCAGGTTATTTATTGTTATTCCTGTGAGCACAGAGGCTTTATTTACACTGTTTTCCAGCTGCAGACGTGCGTGTGCTCAAAGAGGCAGATGGTGACCTGGCACGGTGGTTGAACTGGTTGTACTGGAACTGCCAGGTCCCAGCAGCCCCGGGGACACCGGATCCTCACCCCGCCAGGAGATGCTGGCAGGTCACACCCTCCCACCAGGAGCGTGAGGAAATGCCTCCCAAGTGGCTGGTTTTCCTCTTTTCTCCTACTTGCACAGCAGGTTCCCAGGCTGCAGCCCAGCAGGGACTCTAAATTGGGGTGCAGAAACCAAGACATGAGGAAGAGAGAGAAAAGTATAGACCAGTGCATGTGTGCTGGGAATGAGATCTGAGGGAGCACATCATGGGGCAGGCAGGGATGGGCTTCCATCCTGGGGGCAAAGCTGGGGCGCTGCCATGTTCCATTATACATTATATTTATATATGTATATATTATATTTATATATGTATACATTATATGTATATATATTATATTTCTGGTGTTAATTAGCTGTTAACTCGATTAATCATCAAATCACAAAATAGTTTGGATAGGAAGAGACCTTAGAGACCATCTCATCCACCCCTGCCATTGCAGGGACACCTCTCACTATCCCAGCTTGCTCTAAACCCCACCCAGCCTGGCCTCAAACACTTCTAAGGATGGGGCAGCCAAAGCTTTTCTGGGCACCCTGTGCCAGAGCCTCACCACCCTCACAGGGAAGAATTTCTTCCTTATATCTAGTCTAAATCTATGCTCTGCCAGTTTGATCCCATTTCACCTTGTCCCATTACTCCATAGCTTTATAATATAATAATATTACAGTATAATATAAATGTGCAGTCTGGTGGCTGTACTGAGCTGACTCCCAGGGATGGGCTTTATCTCTTTCAGGACAAACCACCCAGGAGTCACTTGGAGCAGTGCTTTTGGCTCACTGTTGGGAAATCTTGGAGGGATCCAGGCTTCCACTGGTGATTTTAGCATGCATGTTGAGCACCTTTGAGCAGGAAAAAGCAAGAAAATGTGCCAGTGAGCAATATCTAAGGCAGGATAACGTGAGCCCCTGGCATCTCCAGGGTACCCCCGGCACGTAGCAGGGTATCAGATGCCCCTCTGAAAGGGCCTTTTGTTGCCTGCTGGTGGCTCTGGTGAGGCTCCAGTTTCCTCCTTGGCATTCCTGTGCTCTGAAGCCTGCATACCTGGCTGGATAATCACCCTGGAGAAACCCCAGCCTGGGACTGGGGGGAAGTGTTTGCAGGGGGAAGATTTGAGCTGCCAGAGACAAATCTCCACATTGGGATGGCTGCAGAGCTGGAAAGGGAAATGAGCCCAAGGGATGGATGTGGATACATTACCCCACAGAGAATGTGCATCAGGGAGAGGCAGGTGCTTCAGCAGCCATCCAAGGGGTGAAGGCAAGCCCCCCTTCCTTGATCCTGCTCCACTGCCACTGAAAAGCCCATTCCTGGCCAACATTGAGCTTTGTGGATTGGGAACATGAGGCACCACGTTATGAATGTCCCCTCTGTGCTCACGGTCTCCAGGGCCTCTGCAGGGGGGTGACCTGGCTCGGGCACGGAGCTCTCCCTGCGCTGGATTGGTGACAGTCGCTGTGTGAAGTCCATGTTCCCCCCTCTTTCTTACAGAGCAAACAATTCCCTGCTATGTCTCCTGACTGCCAGAGCTGCTTGGGATGTCAGGTTTGTGTTTGACCCCGGAAGGTGGAGAAGGAGAGGGGGAAATCCACCTGAAGCAGGGTAAATTTGCCTGAGCCGGTGGCCAAGCCGGAAAATGCAAAACAATCCATCCAAGGGGAAAAAAAATGCAGTTATGTTTAATAATTATTTCTTTTTATAGCACAGCTCTTGCAATTGCCCTTTGATTAGAGGGGGGGAGGTATCACTGCTGTGCACTGGGGCAGGTGAGTCAGTGGAAACTACCATGGGCTCCATATGGGACTGTGCTCCTAGGGAGAGGTGCAGGGAAGCAGGGGGGGTTTCCCAAGCATCCTGCACTCCAGTGGCCCCAAGGCAGGGCTGTGGAGCTGAGTCATGCCAGGTGATGTGACAAGTTTCGTTTTGTTCATGATGGCTTTTGCCTTCACGAGGTCTCACAGGGCTTAAGGGACAGGAAAAACTGCAGTGGCTGGTCCAGCAGCATAGTGATGCAGTTTTTTAGCTTGGATCAGAGAAAAACCCACCCTGAGTATCATCTCTAACAGGATTTGAGTCCTTGGTGGTGTTTATTATTACAGCTGGGTGTGAGAAGAGCCTGGAAAAACACATCCTCATTGCTGCTGGGATGGCAGCCAAGAAGAAGTGACACTGGACACAGCATTAGTTGCACTGAAGCTTGCCAGAGCCCAGCTCTGCTCCCCATGATTCAGTCTGGAAACCATGGGAATGTCTGGCTATGAGGCCAAGGCATGTGGCCAGGAGCCATGGTGAGGGCCATGCCTGAAATGGCTCTTCCCAGCACGTGAGTGGTTAACTGGGAAAGTTTATAGAGGGCAGCAGGCTGATAAAAAGCACTTTCCAGGCTCCCTGAGAGTGCAAGCTTGGCTTTGCTCTGTTGAATGCAGTGATGAGCGCGAGTGATTGGAGTTCCTCAAAATGGGGCTTCTCCAAACAAAGCTTGGGACCGACTGAGGAAAAGCTCTGCTCACTGCTGCAAGACAGTTTGACAAAGCAGGTCCATTGCAAGATGGGTTTTAAACTGTAGAATAAAAACTAAAACTTTTATTGGGTGTTGGGAATAGATTTTTCCATGGGATGGTGGTGAGGCCCTGGCACAGGGTGCCCAGAGAAGCTGTGGCTGCCCCATCCCCAAAAGTGTCCAAGGCCAGGTTTCATGGAGCATGGAACAACCTGGGATAGTGGAAGGTGTCCCTGCCCATGGCAGGGTGGAACAGGATGGGCTTNCGGAGCGGCCCCGCCGGAGCCACCGCAGCCGCTGCTGGAGGTACGAGGGGTCAGGGGAGTCGGGAGGGGACGGGATGTCCCGTTCTGGGACCCTTCGGTACTCCGGGAACTGGGAGCGGGGCGGGCTGGGCTCAGTCCCACCGGGAACGGGACCGGGACCGGGACCGNGAGCGCGAGTGATTGGAGTTCCTCAAAATGGGGCTTCTCCAAACAAAGCTTGGGACCGACTGAGGAAAAGCTCTGCTCACTGCTGCAAGACAGTTTGACAAAGCAGGTCCATTGCAAGATGGGTTTTAAACTGTAGAATAAAAACTAAAACTTTTATTGGGTGTTGGGAATAGATTTTTCCATGGGATGGTGGTGAGGCCCTGGCACAGGGTGCCCAGAGAAGCTGTGGCTGCCCCATCCCCAAAAGTGTCCAAGGCCAGGTTTCATGGAGCATGGAACAACCTGGGATAGTGGAAGGTGTCCCTGCCCATGGCAGGGTGGAACAGGATGGGCTTTAAGGTCCTTTCCAACCCAAACCACTCCGGGATTCCATGAAAGCAGAGATGGGGGCTGTGATGCATCAAGCAGGGGCCGCAGCCGCTCGGAGGGGCTGACCCCATCGGCACCCCCAGTGTCACCCAGCCCTGGTTTTGGGGGTGTCCCTGGTGGTTTGCGGGGAGTCTCCCTACTGCTTTTGGAAGTCTCAGTTCCGCACCCGGCACTGTGCAGGTTTCCGGGAGCGGATCGCGGTGCCCGGGGCCCGGGAGCGGCGGGGCNGGAGTCGGAGCCGGGTCCGGCTCGGGCTGAGCTGGAATCACTTCCAAAGCTCGGGGAAACACCTGCAGAGCGGGGGAAACACCCCTCAAAGCAGGAGCGAACACCCCCAAAACGGGAACGCGCATTCGAGGGTTGGAGCGGCGGCGTTTGGGGAGCGCCGGTGCCTTTGGGACACGCCTTGGGGTCACTGCATGGGGCCACCCCTTGGGACACCCCTTGGGGAAACCCCTTGGGGAAACCCCTTGGGGTCACCCTTTGGGGTCACTCCGTGGGGTGACCCTTTGGGGTCACGGGCTTGGGGCACCTCGTCAGCCCTAGCAGCACCGGGGTGCCCGTGCTGAGAGCGGGGGGAAGAGCGGCTGTGGTTTCGGGCAGTATGGGGGAGGTGACACCGGGAGAGGCCAGGACATCCAAACCCACCCCGATGCTGCTTCCCACGGGTGGCAGCCCCGCAGGAGTGTCGCGGGTCTCCGGGAAGGTGTGTGAGCCAGGCACACACACAGGGAAAGCAAACAAAGCCAAGGAGAAGGACACCTGTGCACGCCAGGTCGGGGTCGGGCGGTCCATGAGCCCGGCGCCGGTCACCGGGGGTTCAGCCCTTCCTATCGTGACATTCCCTCCAAAGAATGAGTAGCCTGAAGCTTTGAGGGGCTCAGCAAACCCGCGGGTGTCTCGCAGGCGTGTTCCAGAGTGGTTGTCTGCTGGTGTTGGTGTTTGATTTTTGGAGGTGACATGGAGGGGACAAGCATCACTGAGCACAGCGTAGCTGGGTTTGTTGGGAAGTGTGGATGTGTGAGCAGAAGCCAGTGGTTCCATGAGCGTGTCCCGTGTGAGATGGGCTGCCCTTGGCTCTGTATGGAGCCTGGTGAAGCTGCTCTAGGAGGTGTGGTCCTGGCTTTCCAGCTCCTTAAAGCCTCTCTGGAACAGACCTAGGCCACTGCCAGATGGATGCTGCCACAAAACATCCCTCTACAACAAATCCAAGCATCCTGCAGCTGTCCACAGCCCTGGATGTCCTGGCACGAGAGCCAGAAAGGGAAACCTCCCAGGTGTCAGCAAAGAACATGTGGGTGTGGGGCTGGTGAACCCAGCCCTGGACTCAGGTGACTCGGAAGTATGTGAAACACCTTTGATTTTAGCTGTGTAATTACACGGGTTGGAAAACCCTTGGGAAGGGCAGTGCCTGGGGAAGGAGGAATGTTTGGCCATCGGTGCCCTGGAGAGAGCTGAGTGTCGGTGCCTGGCGCCGTGGTGGTGCTGCAGGAGATTCCAGAGGGCTGGGCAGGGCTGTCTGCCTGCTCTCCTACCTGGAGCCTGGGAGGAGGGATCCCTCCAGCAGCCCAGGTATGTGTCTGCCTCCCCATGCTGCTCCATGCTTTTTTCATTCCCAGTGTATTTCATAGGCAGAAACTGATGTCAGAGCTCTGTGGAAGCAGCTGAATATCCTGTGTGAGCAGTGCAGGTGGCTTGGAGTAACATAATCCCCAGCAAACCTCCATCCACATCAAAATACCTGTGCCCACCTTGCAGAACACGGCTGCTCTGTGTCTGGCTGCTCCGTGTCGCTTGGCTGCCCAGCCTGCTCCGTGTGCCCAGGCTGGCTCCTCCAGCATCACCCCTCACTCCCTTCCTGCCCTGGGGGCTCCTTGGCCATCCACAGTGGGTTTTCTTTGTGGTCATACTTGTGAGAAGCTGTTGGAAAAGCATGGGGAGAGGTGATGCTGTGTTGGGGAAAAAGATGTTGCTGGAAATGCAGGCAGAGGATGAGGAAGGCGGTGCTGGTGAGGCTGATGGCAGCGTGAGGTGCCAGGTTAGGGGCTTGCAGGAAGGGGAGATTAATCATCCAGGGGCCCCAGTGGTGAGACAGGAGGTGCTTAAGGCACTCCAGAGGGGCTGGGAATGCTGGGTTCCGCTTCAGAGGACATCAAAAGGGCGGATGGATAATGTCTCCCCATGCTGGGAGGCTCTGGAGGAGGCTGTGTTATCTGGGTGTTATCTGGCACCGAGACGGGGAGAGGTCCCAGAACAAAAATCAGGGGGAGGCTGCAGAGGAATGGCTTTATCTGAGCGGAAGAAGCAGATTAGAATTTTAAAAAAAGTAATAATTCCAAACTCAGGGGTGCGAGGTGGTGTCCAAAGGAAAGCAGGAAGGAGAAAGAGTCAAAGTGCTGGGATTTTCCCAGGCTGGCATGCTTTCCCAGGCCTAGGTGCACAGGGAATTCAGCTCCCTGGAGAGAGGTGAACACCCCTGTTGCCTGGAAAATAGAATCGATCTTCCCAACAATGTTAGAGTGGATATAAAAGCAAACCTTTACTTGAAAGCTTTCAGGTACACAATATGGTGAAAATCACACATGGTATAGTAATTCTACAATTTTTGTAAGGTTAGTCAATTAATATACTTATCATATACTCTCCAATTAAAAGGTTAGATGATTAGGTAACAATTTCTGGGTCCTGCCACACTGGAAGCAGTGGCTTTCTGTTTGCCCCACTTTTATTTTGTCTGGTCCAGGTTCTGTTTGGAAAACAGGACATCCTTGTAGTCGGTTCTCTTCTTGGAATAAGACTAAACGGTATTTTGGGAAAGTGTTTCTAAGGTTAGCTTTTTGTTCCTAAACGTAGAGAACAAAGATAGGAAAAATACTAGAAGTTACAGCCATGCATTAACAATCTACAAAGCTACAAATATATGTAAAATATAAAAAGCTAAAAATCTTAGGCATTACTCCAAGCCCCTCTCCCTGGTTTAGCAGAGCTGGGCCTGAAAGCATTAGTGTGGCAGTGCCAGTCCCAGAGCCTGGATCAGGAAAAGCCCCAGGACAATGTTTACACAGCAACCAGGACACAGCGAGGGCTCAGGGCTCGCCGACCTGCCGGGAGCCGGTGCCAGCGTGGCTCGGTGGCCACGGCAGCATTGTCCCCAGGAACAAACACAAATGTCCTGAAACACAAACCTAAAAGGACTCTCTGTCCCTGTGCATTCCCACCTTGCAGCAGGCGCCGCTTGGATGGATAGAATGGAGTTGTGGGGAGAAGGAGTCTGCAAGGCTGGAACGTTTCTTGTATCTCAGTGGCAAAGGCCAAGGTGGTGGCTGCTGCAGTCAGGATTACGGCCCTGGAGTTTGGCTACCGTGGCCTGCGGGATCTGTGCCACTTCAGTAACCCTTGGCAATTTTTTCCAGAATTCCCAGGGACACAGCAGAGGCAGATACACATGGCTTGGGAATGGTCAGGCACTGCTTTGTGGAAATGGGGTGTTTAGTGAGCCCTGTCACTGTTGTTGTGCTGGGTGGATTGCAGCAATCTGAGCCTGGGAATGGCTTTCCTGTGACATCCTTGTTTTGCAGGAAGTGGCAGAGCTGGGGGCCCTGGGCTCCCTCTGGAGTGGGAGAGGGGGAAGAGCCTTGGGCAAGGTTTGAGGAAAATGTCACTGTTCCCCCAGCGCTGTCCACGAGGTACAGCTGAGGAGGGGTTGTTAAAAATTAAATGTAGGGAAAACAGAGGGTGAAATACCTCTTAAATATCTGTAGGGAATGCTGGGGACAGTGGAGATGTGGATGTGTTCTTTTGTGATCTAGGCAGGAAGTATAAGCAAAATGTGGAAAATCCCTGATAGTCTGTGTGGGGCTGTCCCTCCAGATTCCTATTCCCTGGTGAGATGCTCTAAAATGGGCTGGGGTTTGTCCAAGAGATCAGAAATTGGCTAAATCAGCAGCAGTGCTTCTTTTTGTGACTCAGCTGGATTTCTCTGGCTATTCCCTGCATCCCCTGGGCTGCATCTGGCCAGAAACATCCCTGTTCCAGGAATGCAAGAAGGGCCAAAAAGAGAGAAACCATGGCAGGGAGTTGGAAGTAGATGGTTTTTAAGATCCCTTCCAAACCCAAACATTCTGGGACTCTATGAAAAGACCTCACAAGTCCTGACCTGTTGCTCTTTAGACCCTCATGTGGAGTTTTGTGTTCCTGGTGGGCTGGATCCAAGGGTTCAGCGTGAGATTGTGGCTATTGCACAAATGAGCTCCTGAGGATGTGCCGGGCCAGCAATTAGCAGGGAAGGGGTTAATGAGCAGGTTCTCTGGGTGGAAGCATGAAGATGAAGGGAGAGCCTTGTAATCTAACATGGAGGAGACTCTGGAATCTTCGGGTGGTTGGAGAACGGGTTTATTTCCCCCCAGAATTTTCCAGCAAATTAGTTGTATGACTGGTGATGGAGTCACAGCCTGGTTTTTGGAGGCAGCTCGGAGGGGCTGTGCTGCTTTGTGGCATTGTCCTGGGGAGCCCTGGAGCTCACCCCATGTCTGGTGACTGCATCGGGGTCTGACCTGTTCCCTGGACTGCAGCCTCATCTCCCATGATGTGTGACAAAGGTGCTGCTGCTGGAGCGTGAGTGGGAAGGTGATGTCATGGCAGGGAAAAATCCAAAGGTTGTGGAGGGCAGAGGAGCGTGCGTGCTGCTGAGGGCAGCAGGGGCTGGCAGGCTTCCTCTTGAGTCAGCAGGGCTGCAGTTCCTGCGGGAACACCTGCGGGATGTGGAACATGGAACACGATCCAGGCTGACCCTGCCGGGGGGATGCGGTCTGTCCCATGGAGGGGAACCTGTCCCTGCTGCTGTCCCTGTGCTGTCCCTGCTGCTGTCCCTGCTGCTGTCCCTGTGCTGTCCCTGCTGCTGTTCCTGCTGCTGTCCCTGCTGCTGTCCCTGCTGCTGTCCCTGCTGCTGTTCCTGCTGCTGTTCCTGCTGCTGTCCCTGCTGCTGCTCCTGCTGCTGTTCCTGCTGCTGCTCACCTGGCCGCCCCTGCCAAAGCCTCCGGGGCATGTGGTGCTGAGAACGGGCTTATCCCGAACCTCCCCGTGCCCAATTAACACTTGGAAACGTCACCAGAGCATCCTGAAGGGCTGCGGCAGGCGGCAGGGGTAGGGGAGAGGTGCGGGATGCCCGGAGGGTGTGTGGGTGTGCCCCGGGCTGTGCAGCCGTGCCAGGGGAGTTTAATGGTTCGGAGATCCTGGTGTAAATCATTGCCAGGGCAGGGCATGGGCGAGCAGGGAACGGGATGGAGAGAGGTCTGGTTTGCAGGCAGGGGAGAGGGGAAGGGGGCTGTAGGGGAATGAAGCACTCAGGCATCACTGATTGTGATGTGGGGACAAACTTTTTACAGGGCCTGTTGTGAAGGATGAGGGGAGATGGTTTTAAAGTGAAAGAGGGGTAATTTAGACTGGATATTTAGGAAGAAATTCTTCCCTCTGAGGGTGGTGAGGCCCTGGCACAGGTTGCCCAGAGAAGCTGTGGCTGCCCCACCCCTAGAAGTGTTTGAGGCCAGGTTGGATGGAACTTGGAGCACCCTGGGTTAGTGGAAGCTGTCCTTGCCCATGGCAAGGGGTGGGATGAGATGGGCTTTAAGGTCACTTTCCACCCAAACCATTTTGTGATGCTGGGATGAGCATCCAGACAGTGCTGAACCTGAGGCAGAGACAGCAGCAGCTCCCTTCCGGGGATACTGACATCAGGGCACTGTTGGAGCAGCAATAGGAACAACTCTGGAAAGCCAGGAGAGCAGCTAATTCAATGGAGAGATAGACTGGAATAGCAAGTCTCCTGCTTTAATCTGATTGCTGGGCTGATGGGTAGCACTGCAATGGATCTGTGATAAACTTCCAGGAACAGGGGTGACGTAGGAGCTGAAATCCTGCCCACTTCCAGGACTGAGGTGTCTGAGGGGAGCCACAGAGGCTGTGAGCAGGCACAGAGATTTAGACACCACAGGTAGATGTGACCAGCCCTGTGTGTGTTCTGTGCCCACTGTGGGTGCAGTGCAATTTTCCTGCCCCAAGGCCATCACAGCTTTGCTCAAGTCAAGTCTTGGCTGGCTGATGGGTTTGTGGCAAGGATGGGAGCTCAGCTGGATCATCAGGGGAGGAAAGACCCCACAGGGCACAAGCAGAGAGTAAAACATTTGTGTGGGAGGCCAGAGGGCAGTGCTGGTACCACCAGCAGGCTTGGAAGTGCTTGGGTGGGAGGATGGCTCTTGGAATGCAGGTGAGGACATTTTGGGTGCAGTGTTTTCCACATCCTCAGCAGCTGCTCACTAGGGTGGAATTAAAGCTGGGTTCAACAGATACTTTCCCCTAGGAGCACACAGAGCAGCAGCCCCATGCTGGAGCTGGGCATGGCAGGGAATGCTGGGCTTGCCCCTGCCTGCCTCTGGCAGCTCCCACTGGGCTGGGATCAGCAGCTCCTGCATGTCCCAGAACCCCAGGGAAAAACACAGGAAACAAGACTTTACCCTGCCCAGACTCATGTGGGGCCAGGGATGTGTCCAGAGGAGCTGGGACACCCCTCTGGGATTCTCCACAGCCGTGCTGGAGCACAGGCAGTGAGCAGGGAAGTTCCTCTGCAGATTCCTCCTCTCCAGGCTTGCGTGCCTTTTCCTGCTGCAGCCGCTCTGTTTTCTGGGAATGCTGTTTTATTCTGGCCCTTGACCCTGCAAACTGGGCGTGCACTCAAGCTAAACAAGCAAACATGAAGCTTTTGAGCTCAGGAGGGTTGAGCTGAAGGCTGTGGGGGGGGTGTGGATATAGCACCACTGAAAGCACAGACCGGAGCCACCTCGAGCCCAGCCCAGCATAAAGAATCGAGGGAGGGAAGGAGAGATCCCTGACATAAATAATCTATAAATTGGATCCCTGCCATGGCACATCCATAAGTCTGCAAGGCTCACTGGGATGGAGATGGGGCAGTTCTGCTGTGAGGATGCAAGCTGCCACCCGTGGGGCACAGGACCCGAGGCCAGGGAGGCGAGTGGGCAGGAGATGTGGCTCCATGTGTTTGTTTTTGGAAACTGAGCACAGTTGGTCCTGGCGACTCAGAAAACATTCAGAGGAGGAGTTCCCACCCGTGGCCTGGCTGGTTGGGAATGTTGATGCTCAGACATCCCTGAGGATGCAGCTGGGGCACTCAGCACCAGTGTGTGTTGCTCCAGGGAGGGCAGGAGCCAGCCTGGAATGAGCCAGGCACCCTCCCAAGGGTTCAGCATCCTGGCAGCCCTTGCCAGCAGCAGCCAGGGGAGGCCATAGGGGCGAGCTGGTTGGGAGAGAGGCAGTTTTGGTTTCTGTTCTCTGGGCAGGAAGGCGTTGCGGGGCAAGCAGCCAGCGCCGTGGGGAGCCCTGCTCCCTCCCAGACAGGGGCAGAGGAGATGCCGTTCAGCTAGAGATGTGCTTCTGAACATTTCCATGTTGGTTTGCATTGTAACAGACTTTGATGGCCTTCTTTTGGTGCTGTGAAGCTGTCAGCCATCACACTCCTGAGGACAGGCAATCTGAGGCCTTAGCAAACATCAGTGATTTGATTGTTTTCAAAGGTTGGTGGATATTACAGCCAAGAAAGTAGCAAAGGGTGGGGATGAGAGCAGCCGGGAAGGATCCACCTGCCCTGCTCTATCCTGACATGCACCCCTCAGGTGCACGTGAGATTGTGGTGTAGTTGGATGGATTGGTGCTGTGGTGGCTGCAGAGCCTTTGCTGTTTGCCTCGCACTCACCGCAGCTCCCCCTCTACCCCCAGAGCTCGCCGCCTGCCCGGGGAGGGGCCGCACGCATGAGAGCAGGGCTGCAGCCCCCCTGCCCCGAGCCATGCACAGGTGACCTGGGCACAGCCAGCAGCCATGGCCCAGTCCCGGGCCAACGGGTCCCACTATGCCCTGACAGCCATCGGGCTGGGCATGCTGGTCCTGGGCATCATCATGGCCGTGTGGAACCTCGTGCCCGGCTTCGGGCCCCCCGACAAACCCGGCGGCAACAGCAGCAGCAGCGGCGGCAAACCCGACCGCGGCTCCGGGGGCATCCTCAAGAGCAAAACCTTCTCGGTGGCCTACGTGCTGGTGGGGGCAGGGCTGCTGCTGCTCCTGCTCTCCCTCTGCCTCAATGTCCGCGACAAGAAGAGGCAGACCCAGGAGCTCGCCATCGCCCACGTGCAGCGCCAGGTGTCTGCGGAGCCCTCGCAGCAGGAGGACAGGTGAGGAGGGGGTTTTGGGGACAAAGGGAGAGGGGTTGGGGGTGGGAATGAAGACAAGGGGTGGTGGTGGTGTTGCTGCTCAGGAAGATCTGGAGCAAGGAGAGGAAGGTAGCGTGTGCTGAAATAGGAAACACACATGGTTTAGGGTTTTGGTAGGTTTAGGGTTTTTGTCCTGGAGATGGGAAAGGAATTACTCCATTTATGCAGCCGTAAGTAGAAGGGAATCCTTCCCTTCCTAGACCCCACACTGGTGTGTGAGGTGTGTGTAAACAGAGCTGTGGCCAAGGCAGCGTTGGGAAAGGTTGTCACTCCTGGCTCAGCTGGCACACAGAAGCGAGCTGAGAGAACCCTGGGCAGGGTGGTGGGTGACACAGAGAGCAGGAGGCTCTGCCACACACCAGGAGAGCAGCCAGAGGGGCAGGAGAGGGGCTGGCTCTGCCTCGCTGGGTGCAGCCCGGGTGCCAAACTGCCTTGGAGACTGGCCATGGAGTTTAGACCCGGTGAAAGTCTGCAGGGCTCCGCTGTTTGCTCGGGGAACTTTGTGGAGCAGAGCAAAGGCTGCTGCCACAGCAGGCACGGTCTGGACAAACACAGGCACAGGGGAAGTCCCTGTCCATCAGCACAGCTCCCTGTACAGAGAGTGGCAGGGGGGCAATGGGACAATGTGAGGGGCAAGGGGACAGGAGGGGACAATGGCTCTGCTGGCTTTTGTCAGAGTCTGGAGATCCTCTGCAGAGGATCTGATTCTCCATGTTTGATTGGAAGGGTAACTTCAGAATGCCAAAGAAAAGGCAAGTATTGTGTGCAGGAACCTGTGCATAGGTGGTGGCACAGAGTAGAGTTGAATCTCTTTGCAGAAAAACACAAGGTACCCAACCCATAAGACATCAGAATGACAGAGGGGTGATGTCCTCTTCTAATGTATTTTGACTGATTTTTGAGAGTGGAGGAGAGAAACTGATGTTCTCTTGAGGGAAGAAATCACTGCTGGACAATAGAAAAGGGTCTGTGGGCAGAGAAAGTGATGATCAGATATGGCTGTAAGTCACAAGAAAAGAAAATGTATCTGAACTTAGGTGGGGTCATGATTTATTCTGTCAAGCAAAAGGAAACTGGCATATAATGTAGAAGGGCAAAAACTATTTCTGGTGGGGTGGGGTGGTTTTATTCTTTCCTCTCCATCCCCTTCCCACAACGAAGCTGAAACGATGTGCTACCCAGATTAACTCTTTCCACTCCAGTCAAGAAGAGGATGAAGATGTCTCCTCCCAATACTACGTGCCCAGCTACGAGGAGGTGATGAACACGGGCTACTCCGAGCCCAGAGACTCGGACAGGAGCAACAGGCTCAGCGTCTCCCTGCCCTCCTACGAGTCCCTGGCAGGGCTGGAGGAGGGCAGCCAGGCTCCAGGAGCAGCAGGCACAGAGCCTGGCACAGAGAGGCCGCCCAGCAGGCACAGCTCCCGCCTCAGCAAGCGCCTCAAACCCCTCAAGGTCCGCAGGATCAAGTCAGAGAAGCTGCACCTGAAGGACATCAGGTTAAACCTGGCACAGGGCAACAGCAGTGTCCCTATCACGATAGAGCCCCTCACCCCTCCGCCCAAGTACGAGGAGATCCAGGAGAAAATGCCAGTGAGCCAGCAAATGCCTTAAAAATAAAATAAAGAAAAAAAGAATCTGTGATGCTGCTTGGCTGAGGGTTTTCTAAAACCCACCGTGCCAAGAGGGGCTTGGTGTGTGGGTGCAGAAGCAGCCAGGGCTCCCTGGAAGCTGCCACGTGGAGGATGTGCTGTGGCACAAGGATGGGACTCGTTTTCCCTTGGACTGGGTTTTACAAAAGACTGTGGGGAAAGAAACCTGAACACCACAAGTTCTGCTACTGTGAAGTAAATGAAGGCTGGGCATGCCAAAAGTGTCACTTGTGGTGTTTGTTGTGAGACCATCCAGTCTCATCTCCTCTCCCCCTCGCTTCCAGCAAGACTTTTACGAGCCACCAAACTGATATTGCAGAAGGATTTTCCAAGTGGAAAAGTGAAATGTTTCTTTTTTGGGGTGTCTTTTATTTCTGAGGAAGGGGAAGCGCGTTGCCAGAGCAGCACCACGGCTTTCCCTGGCTCCCAACTGGGCTGGGCTGGTGGCCCAGAGCCAGCCCTGACTCCTGCCAAGGTCTCTGCTGGCTGGTGGGAAGCAGCTGAAAGGGGCCTCCTGCTCCTCAGAGGATTTCTTGCCTCTGTTGCTTTCCCTGTTGTGTTTTGTGCTCCATTTGAGACAAGTGGGTGACTCTGGGGGGTTGGGAGCTGCGAGCACCAGTGCCAGAGGTGAAACCACTGCTGAGCATCCTGTGCAGGCAGACTGGTCTGAATAAATGTTTTGTATATTGTGTTTGCCCGTGTGTTTTGTACATTGTGTGTGAGTGTGTTGTGTACAGCGTGTATGTGTGTTGTGTACGTTGTGTGTGTTTTGTACATTGTGTGTGTGTGTGTTGTAAATGTGTGTATGTGTTGTGTATGCTCTGTATGTGTGTGAGTTTTGTACATTGCGTGTTCCGTACATTGTGTGTGTGTTGTGTTCATTGTGTGTGTGTGTTGCGTACATTATGTGTGTGTTGTGTACATTGTGTGTGTTGCAAACATGTGTGTGCTGTGTACCCTCTGTGTGTGTTTTTACATTGTGTGTGTGTTTTGTACATTGTGTGTGTGTTGTGTTCATTGAGAGTATATGTTATAAACGTGTTGTGTGTGTGTTGTAAACGTGTGTGTGTGTTTTGTGTACATTGTGTGTGTGTTGTAAACTATGTATGTGTGTTGTAAACGTGTTGTGTGTGTTGGGTACATTGTGTGTGTTGTGTACAGTGTGTTTGTATACATTGTGTGTGTTTGTGTACATTGTGTGTGTTTGTGTTGTGTACATTGTGCTGTGTACATTGTGTGTGTTGTGTACATTGTGTGTGTTGTATACAGTGTGTGTTTGTGTACACTCTGTGTTGTGTACATTGTGTGTTGTGTATGCTCTGTGTGTTTGTGTCCACTGTGTGTGTGTACACTATGTGTCTTGTGTATATTGTGTGTTTGTGTCCATTGTGTGTGTGTACACTGTGTGTGTTGTGTACGTTGTGTGTGTTTTGTACGTTGTGTGTGTGTTGTGTACATTGTGTTGTGTATATTGTGTGTTTGTGTGTTGTGTTCTCATGCACGGTTGACCTTTCCCAAGCTTTGTGATCCATCAGCAGATGCTGCTCCATGGGCATCCCAGCCCTCAATGGGCTTCCAGCAAATCCGTCAACCACAACTGCATCAGCACATCCAGCCATGGGCTCCCTGGGCAGTCTGAGGTGGGATGTGGAGCTGGCTTTGCCAGTGTGATGCTGATATCAGTGTAATCCTGGAATTGTGTAGGGTGGAACAGATCTCCAAGGTCAAGTCCAGCCACTGACACAGCACTGCCATGTCCACCACTGAGCCATGTCCCTGTTATGGCTCAGCAGGGGTTGGCTTGGTGCTGTGGTTGATAAAAGATATGAGAGGAGTCCAAGTTACCAAAACAAATGCATAGAAGAGATGCTGGCCCAAAACCACCTGACAGTATCTCTTGTAAATTATTATTTCCTATTGCATCTGTTAATTTCTGTTGTTTTGGGCAAGGGCAGGGAGTGACAGGTCTAAAGTGATTGGCTTCAAACTGGCAGAGGTTTGCAGAGAAGCTCTACTTTGCCAAATCTGCTGCTTCTACCTCAAAATGAAGCCTGATGAAATCTTGAAGTACTTATGAGGCCAAACTGGGGTTTGGTGGTTGCAAGTGTGGCTTTTTCCCTATTTTTTTCTGCTGTAAAAGGGTGTGTGGCAGCCTAGCATCAAGGAGTATTGATAGAGAAGCACTGATGGGTGACAGCATCCACCAGATAGCAGTGTTTATCCCCTTCCTGAGGCTGCAAGACGTGTGTGTGTGTGTGTGTGTGTGTGTGTGTGTGATATTAAATAAAAAATAAATAAAGTGAGGGCAAAAGGGTTCTTTGGCAGCCCTGGCAGGTGGAAGAGCCCCTGGGGGGTTTGGGATGCACATTCCCATGTGTCCCCAGCTGATGGGGTCTCTGTGGCCATGCCAGCGTGGATCTGTGTTGTGCTGCCAGGACAGTTGCTTGGAAAAAGGAGGGGGAAAAACCCTAAACTAAACTAAACAAACAGGAAAAACTCACCCAGGCAGGCAGCAGAGGGTTGCAACGTGGCCAAGGTTTCCAAGGCTACTGCAGCCACCCTGCCAGCTGGGACAGAGCCGCTTTTGGGGTCGTTTTGTACAATACTGGTGTTGGTTGAGCCACTCATGGCTCGGGTTGTGCTGGTTGCTGGATGAGAAGTTGGTTTCTTGAAAGCCTCGCAGTGAGGGGGCTGGGCAAAGAGAGCCTTTCCAAAGCTCAGGGTGTTTCCAGCTGAATTCCACACCGCGAGCATCGGGAGGGGCTGACATCGTCCTGCAGGTGAGGCTGAGGCAGCTGAGCATCCCAAAACCGGGGGAGGATGGAGGGGAGGGAAGGGGATGTGCTGGAGGCCTCTGTGCAAAGTGTGGAGTTTAATCCCAGTTAATGCTGGGATTGCGGACCAGAAAAGGGGCATGGCAAAGCACGGACGAGCCTGGAGCCGCCTCCAGCAGCATTCCCTGCCTGTCCCTTGCCTGCTCCCAGTCCGCAGGGGTAGCGGCTCGTCATGCAGTATTGTTACTTGAATGAAGGGATGGGACTACGGTGGTTCTAAGGTTGGTTTATTGTTTCAAAATGCATCAGACTCGAGGTAGTGAAATTTAGAGAGGCAAGAAATCACCCATAGCCAAAGTGGTCATGGGTTTCTTCATTACAAGGCCATATATAACATTTTAATCCAATAGAGAGTTGCTACAAAGTTTATTTTCTTTTGCTGACCTATCACCGTAACTTTTGCCTCACTACATACACTCTCATCCAATAAACTATTGCTACACACACACATGTATGCTTCTATTATGCTTCTATTATAACACTCAAACTCCTGCTCTACCCTATACAATTGCATTACTACATCAGAAAATTCTTTACCATTTTATCTAATACAATTTCTTACTTACTTAAGGCATATTCTTACTTAGAACTATAGAAACATAAGTCTATAATTTTTCTGCTTAATGTCTGTATACTTCTATTTTTACATCAATCCAAGCTTTTTCCAAGGCTGCAAACCAAAGCCTTCAGTGTCTGTGGAAGTTTCTACCTTTCCGTTTCCCACAACGCAGCCCTGGAATTCTCCACCTCAGACAAGATCTTCATCCTTCAGGACTTCAACTCCCCCCAGGGCACCTTTGTCAACAGCTGCCAGGTGCAAAACGCGGCCGTCAGGGTGAGCCCGGGGGATGTGCTGAGCTTCGGCACCGCGGGAGTGTCCTTGGAGCTGGTGCTGGATGGGGATGCCCAGGTAGGGATGGCCGGGGAAAGGGGGGTGGGGATGCCCAGGTAGAGGTGGAGATACACAGGTAGGGGTGGGGATGCTCAGGGAAAGGTGGGTGAGTTCTGCTGCCCAGGGAAGGGTGATTGGGGATATCCAGGGAAAGGTACCCGTGAGAGGTTGGTGGGTGTTGCTGCCCAGGGAAGGCTCCAGAAGCAGGAACTCGCTCCCAACTCCTCTGAGCAATCCTCGGGAAAGGCGAAGTGGGGGCAAACGAAAAGCTGGAGCTCCCTCTGCTGAAGAGACTCGGGCAGTTCGGTAGAGAAAAGGACTTCTTGGACTGGAGGATCTCCAGAAGTCCTTTCAATGCCAGTGATTCCGTGCTCCAAGTCTGTATTGGCCTGTCTGGTATCAAATCCTGGCAGGGAACCTCGCCATCCACCTTCAAGTCAAGTGCAAAGCATGGAATTGTTTTCATTTATTTAGGGTAACTATTTGTATTTATTTAGGTAGTGCCCAAAATGCTGGGGATAGAAGCCACCTTTAAATCGTTTGGTTTTTTGGTTTTTTTTAATCACCCCAAGAATTCTTGTGAAGCACTGGTAATTGGTTCTGATAGCACTCCCTATTTCGGAAAAGAAGACTTGTTGCTCTTTGAAATAAAACTTGGTATAAATACATCATTAAAAGCTACTGAACTGCCAGTTTCAAATAATCAAAAATTGTTATGCAGCAGAAACTCACCTTACATACTGTTTCTAAATCTCAGTGCGGCCAATTTTGTAAGGAACAGACCTTTGGCAAGGATGTATTTTCTATATCTCAACAGTTTTTCATATAAGGTAATGTATACATAGAAAAGCAGCCAATTGTGCCTTCAGCTTTTAAAATTTATTTTCCACTTCCTCCTTCTTCTGAGCAGCAAGTTGTTTGTCCACATCTGTGATGTTAGAACGTTCTTTTGCTTCTTGTGCCTCTTTTTGCCATGCATCACAATCCTGGGAGAAAGATTTCCAGAATACAAGAAATAATTATTTTCATTAACAACAGGAAAGCAAATCCAAAGGCTTTAAAGATGCAGGTAATCTCTAATTTTAGCCATAACAATGCATTTACTGTAAATGTAAAGCTTGTTCCTACTTATCCTACCTTCTAATTAGCAACTCTTCTTGTTTGCCTTAATGTAATTTTTAGGAATGTCACTATTACTTGTCTGAAGTCAGAAGCCTTTTTGGAGTTCTAGAAATAGAATGCATTTTAAATGTTAAATTTAAATAATTTAATGCCAAGAGACATCAAAAACGATCAGAATTTAGAACAGCTACCTGGCTGCTCTTGTCACAGAGAGAACAACATGAGGGGAAGGAAAGGACTACCAAAAATGCACTGAACAATCATTAACAGCAAGCAGGGCAACCTGGCACCAGCTGCCCAGGGAAGCTGTTAAAAAAAAACAAAACCAAAACCCTGGAGGTGTCCAAGGCCAGGTTGGAGGGGGCTTGGAGCCAGCTGGGACAGGGAAAGTGTCCCTGTCATGGCAGGGAGGGAGGGGTTGGCAGTGGAAGATCCTCAAGGTCCAGCCCAGGGGTTTCAGGGATTCTCTGAAGCTCAAACTGCTGGGATGGTCAGACACTGCCCAGGGGCACCCAACAACTGCAGCTGGGGAAAAACTCTGCTTTTTTCTGTGTGCTTGTCACCTGAAAGAGGTGCAGGATGGAATGGATGAGATGAAGAGAGAAAAGAGAGATAAAGAGAAGAGAGAAAAGAAAGTGAGACGAGAAGAAACAAAAACCAAGAGAGAGTAAAAGAGGCGAAGCAAAGAGGAAAGAAAGGAAAAGAGGGGAGAGAGGTGAAGAGGGGACAAGGGTGGGCAAGAGAGAGAGAGAGAGACGGAGGCACAAAGAGGGGGAAAAGGGGGTGAGAGAGAGAGGGACAGGGAGAGACCCTCACAAAGACAACACAAAACAAACAAAAAAAAGCACATAACACCAAAGAAAGACAGGAGCCAAAGAAGGAATAAAAAAATCTTTATTACAACTTTAGCGAATAACTTTCTTTTCAGTTACACTTCCTCAAATATATTTCTGTACAGCTTAGTCATTCAAGAGAATACAATTTTGCATCCATTTCAATGCAGATTGATACAAAACCAAGGACCACTCTACAAAACACAAAACATCCTTGGACAAAAGTCTGTGCAAGTACAGGGCTTTAGAATGCAGTACAGGTGACAGAACAAATAACATTACCCTATACAATTTCAATCTCTCAAAATCCCAGTCACTTTAAATACACATAAATACAATACAAAACAAGTATATAAGGACAAAACACAGTGGCTATAGTGTATAGTTATATAGTGTATAGTGTCTATGTAATTACAGGGCATTTAAATGCAATAAAACTACAGAATAAAAAAACCCAAAACAAACGAACACACAAAGTTGTACAATTCCTGACCAACATGGGGTGATACAAAACTACAGAACACAAACACAATCATAACCCAAATCCAAAATCCTAACGCTAAGACCTAACACTAACCCCAAACCCTAATCACCAAATAAAATCCCCAAACCCTAACCTTAAACTAACCCTTAGCCCTAAGCCCTAATCCTAACCCTGAAGGAAAGCCCTCCCTTCCTCCCTAACCCAAACCCTGAGCCCAGACCTGACCCCCAAACCCCAACCCGCCCCCGTTGTTGTTCCCGGCTGTAGTACCGCCCTCAACCGCCAGGTGACACAGCGAGTAGCTGCAGCCACTGCGCATGCGCCCCTTCCTCGGGCGGGCGGCTGCAATACCCAGGTTGGTCACCAGGCGGCGGCAGCGACTCAAAATCCCCAAATCTCGCTATTTTGGTTAATTCCACACAAACACCTGAACACCGGGAGATTTGTGTTTCCTCGTGCAGGTCACCTCTTCTGGCATCTTCAAGCCACAGCTCAAGTTATATTTGCATTTGAAAGCCCTATAATTCTATATTCGGGATTTCTTATATTCTAAAATCCTGTATATGATATAGCAGATACGGGGGGGTTAATTTTAAATCAATTTTTATATAAAGCAACATTACTTGTCAATAGATGTAAAAATGACAGACTTTGCCGCTTTAGTATTTTACGCACACCCTCCCTATGAATTTTCAGGTACTTTGGGGATGTAACGTCCGTTTTTGGGGAGCCCCAGATGACCGCCCGTGGTCTCCCATCCATCGCCACCGCAGCATCGCTCTCTCGGTGACATTAGGATGCCCCATGACGTCATCACCCCGCAGACTCCAACTCCCGGCAGCCACCGCGGGGGCACCCGCCATGCGCTTCCTGCCCCTTTACGTCATCTCTGTGCGCCGCGTGCGGGCCGTGCCGCCGCCATGGTGCAGCTCGGTGAGTGCGGCGGGCTCGGAGCGGCCCTGCCCGGTCCTGCCCTGCCCTGCCCTGCCCGGCCGTGACCGCCCCGCGCTTTCTCCGCAGGGAGCCGCCTCCTGAGGGGCCGCGGCGGCCATGTCGTCATCCGCTTCGCGCTGGGGGGCTGCACCAACCGGCCGTTCTTCCGCATCGTGGTGGCCAACAGCAGGCGCGCCCGCGACGGGAAGTACCTGGAGCAGCTCGGCTGCCTTGACCCGCTGCCCAACGTGCACGGCGAGAAGGTGGCGGGGCTCAACCTGGAGCGGCTGCGGTACTGGCTGGGCTGCGGCGCGCACCTGTCCCGGCCCGCCGAGAAGCTCCTGGGTAGGCCTGGGGCGGGCGCCAGGGTTGGGAGGCGGGGGGCCCCAGTTCGCTCCTGCTCTCACCGCTTCTCGCCGGGCAGGGCTGGCGGGGTTCCTGCCGCTCCACCCCATGACGGTGACCGCCGCCGAGAGGCTGCGCCGGCGACGACAGCGCGAGCAGCAGCCCGAGGCTGCCCCTGCGGACAGTTCGGCCGAGCCCGGCACCGACACCGCGCCCTGACACGGCCCGGCCGGGAGGGTCTCGAGTGGCCCGGGACTGCACCGGCCCGGGACTGCACCGGTCCGCCCGGGCCCAAGCTTACATGCTCTGTCAGTGCATCTGACCCCATTAAAATGTTACCTCTACACTCCACACCGTCCATCTGCTGCTTTCTCTAGACTCTTGTCAATCAAAGTTCATTGTTGCCAAATTTGGTGCATAAAAGAGGTTTTAGTGCTCTAATGCAGGTACAGGACCATTCCAGAAGGCATCTACAGCGTTTCCTGGGCATGCCATTGGCTCCAGGTGCTCTGCCTGCAGTGGTGGCATGTCTTCTGCTAGCTGCCATTGGCCTGCTCCACTTGTCAAGTGTTTTGACTCCTGGCTGTGATTTGCTTTAACAGAGCAGTTTAGTGGTTCAAGGGAGGCATGGTAATGACAAATGCAAATAGAACTGCAGCTGGTTTCTGTTTACCTTCCCCAGAGAGGTTCTGGGCCTGTTTGTTCATTTAAAAGCAAAATAGAAATATTTCAGTCTCATGTAAAGAGAGACAAGGGAAGCGAGTTATGAGTCCTACTGTTGAATCATATATTTGACCCTGTTCTAAGAGAGAAGAAACCCACCAAAGTCTCTCTCTTACTTCAGATGTACCCTTAAGCTTTTTGGGGTTTCCTTTGGTGCAACTCTTAGATGATTCTACAAATATCCAATGAAGATGGGTTTCCAGTGTTGCATCTCAATAAAGCTGGCAGTGTAGCCAGCCCAACAGAGGATGAGTTGACAAAACACTTTAAGAATAGGGCCTGGCTTGCTCTCACAATACTGAGAAAGAGTGGTTTTATTTCTGCTCATGGATGAAAGATTAGTTGATTAAAAAGCTGTTCTTGGAAGTGACTGAGGCTATGAAAAGTGGTATTGCTTTTCTATTACACCTCCCTCTCCTATGCATTTGGTATGTTCAGCATCACATTTTCTATAAAATGGTAAGTGCACTCTGGTGCACTGGTTTCTAGGAAATTCCTCTCTAGCTTACTCCAGATTTCCTTTCCTTGCTCCAAGGGGAAGGTTTGCATCAGCAGTGTTTTTCTTACCATAATCCAAAGGTGTCACACAGCTTTTGCTTTCTGGAGCTTTCCCCTTTGAACACAATGTCTGTCTGTAATGTTTCTTTTAAGACAGTTTGGAGCTCTGGCTTTGGGACCAGTTTAAAAATGCAAACAAACAAAACAAACCCCACACACCTCAGCCTTACCTTATAGCATAAATAAAGCATCCCACAGTCATCCACAAGGCAGTAAAAGAGTTGTTTTCATGCCTTTTCCCATGCTAAGAGCTGTGGGGCTGCTCTGCAGTGCAGGAGGGTGAGGGACAATAGTCACACTACTTTTGCATGACACAGTGGTAACAGGAGGTAAATGAAAGAAGCTAAAGAGGAAAGTCTGGCAGTTCCTCACCTAACTCCTTCATTATTCATGGAAATACTGGGTCTGTCTCTTCTTACAGACCAAATGAATAATTTTTTCCAGATGTATAAACTGTTCCATGTAGGTCAGAAGAATAGTTTGTGCAGCAATGCACAGCCTCTGGGCCCCTGTAAAGCCAGCCTGCTGTGGAAGCAGTGGGGTTCTGTGCACAGATGCACAGTACTGTGTACCAGGACACAACAGCTCAAGCTCTAAAAGAAAAAACCAAAACAGGCATGCTGAGCATATAAAGCATAATTCTAAACTGCTGTGATGCTGACAGCAGGTGAAGGCTGAGAACAAATTACAGTGAACATTTCTAGTACTGTGCAAATGGTGAGAGGTGCAGGGCTGGGAAAAAGTGTGTCTGAGGCCTCCTGGAATTTGGTAGAGAAAACCAGTAGCAGGTAGCTGTGAGCACTGAATGCCATTTACACTTCGGACTGAACCTGCCTTTCAGAAGATTATTTGATACTTTTCTCTGGAGCCATAAAGAGCCCCTGTTGCTTAGGGGGCTGTGGATAATTATGGAGTGCATAGGGATGTAGGTTCAAGGGTGTGTTGCTGTAAATACTTCACAGGAAGAGCTTGGGCAAGAGGAGCAAACGTTTTCCTTTCTTGTTAGGAAGAATCATTGTTCTGACTCAGCTGTATTACATCCCCTCTTCCCCAAAGAGTTGTGTGGGCTTAAAAAAAATCACTATAGTAAATCAAAAATAACTGAAAGGAATAAGCATAAAGCAGAAGCAGAGTAGGTTATCATCAGGCTGGCACACAGCAAAAGCCAGACTTGAAGAAAGCCATGGGTGAAGCTCAAACCTCCAGCACAGTAATTCTTCACAGCACTGACAGTAATACTGTCACATTCCTCATGTTTAAGTAGCTCTCGTAAGCTTGGTTAGCACTTTACTCACACAACCCAAAATCTTCATTTCTGCTCTGATGCTGTGATTTCCTCTGCTGGCTGTTCCATTGGCTATTGCAACAAGATTTGTTATCCTTTTTTGAGAGAAAGCTATCCCTGGATCCTAGAAAAAGCAAGAACAAAACAAACAAACAAACAAGCTTACATACATGGCTGATAATGCATCACCCCCATTGCAGACTCTCCCCAGCCTGCAGACTGCTACTCTGGGCATATCTTGCATTTGAATTAATCTCATTAACATTCCTCATTGCCTACTTTCTTCCTGCTCCCCAGACTTCCATGTTCCACACAGGATGAAGCAATCCCTCCCTTTGTTTACTGTTAACCCTCTTTGGGTCTTGGACTGTGCTGTCACCTTAGAGATCTGAAGAGAACCTGGCTACCACTGTGGCTGGGGGCATTGGACAGCAAGCTGCAGTCACCCAGAATTCTCATTATTCCATGCATTTACCATTTCTGCATGAGATATATGAGAGAGAGTGTTGACAAGGTTTTTAATATTAAAAACTTCTTGTACAGTGTAGAACACTGGCTCCTCAACCCTTCAAACACAGCAGGGATTGCAATACCAATTAAGGATTCTAGTAAAACACCTCCAGCCAGTCCCAGTGCTGCTGCCCTGCAGCTTTTGCTGCTGTCTTGCATGTTGGAACCTGAAATTTGTCAACTGACCCCACTACAGGAGCAGCAGCCTGGGGCACAGGAACAGCCATTTCCCAGTGAACATCCACAAAAACCTCCCCTGCAAAAAAGCTGGGCTAAATGAATAATTATGAAATAACAACCACAGATTTGGAAATGTCTATTTAGACAAACAGATGCTGGAGATCTGCCTTGGCATTTCAGCCCCTGGTACTCAAAGAATTCTCAGTATGTGTATTGGACTTATGCAATCCATTGGGTGTTGATATGATAATGGTATCTAAAAGTTTCTCCTCTCTCCTGAGGCTCTCTTCCAGTCTGAGGGAGAACATACATTAAGAAAGCTACCTTTTAAACAAATTTTTTTTTAAATAAAGTGTATCTCCTGTAGAGTGCAAGACGCTTAATTACTCATTTGTAGAAAATAAATTGACTAGAAAACTCTTTTAAATACTTCCCAATATAGTTTATATATACATAGATGCATACTATATTTATATATATAAATTTTATTCTCTTTGATTCTTGAAAAGACTTATTTTTCCAACCAAATAACAGCAGTTCTGAAATCATGAGGTTGTCTTGCTGAATGACACAGCAGAGGCTGAGGGAGCTGCAGACATGCTGAAATGGTTACAGGTATCTTAATTACAGACACATGAAAACTGGTTAGGTCTTTTCTCCATCCCTCTCCCCCTTTTCCCTGCTTCCGTACATATGTAATAAATACATTTACAAACATCCACAAATAATTGCCATGAAGCAACCTTTAATGATATGGACTTAATCAAACTTAACTTTTAGGCATCATTGAAAAACAGCACAGAGTAAAATCATTTTCCTGCCTAAACTCATGCATCTTTTTTTTAACCAGTAACTTGCAAATTTAGACAGAATATTTGAAGTCTTTGGATTCCAGAAGGGAAACATCACATTGCAGTTCACAGTTCACCAGTGACCATATACAGTAATTTCTGTAAAATGCAAAATATTTGACAAAGGAAGAGAAAAAGCAAGTAAGCAATGCCTCTTTTAAAAGTTACTTCTAAGGATTTGGTGCAATCTCCAACTCTGCATGATGGTGATAGGCTCTGTTTTGTTTTTTTTTTTTTCCAGACACCACTAGTATTGCTCAAAGTCCCAAATCAACACACACTGATGCTGACTTAAAAGTACTATGTACATACCACTACATAAATACATATGCAAAATAAAGCCCATATCCCATAAAATAGCAAAATGTAATATAGAGTCTATTGGGCAAGGCATACAGGCATAGCAATAGTTTTATAACTACATAAATGTAGTTGATATTTACAGATGGAAATGGAGACAAACATTATCATCAAATACATTGATTTTATGAATTTTTTGAAGATTTTTCACTTGCAACAAAATGATCTGCAACTCCAGCTACCTGGAAAAGTAAAGTGCTCACAATCCATTTAGTGCAATAATGCTGGCTACAAAACTTAAGAGGAGAAAAAAAAATTAAGAACTAATACCACATTAGGTAGTGGGACCAAACAAAAAAATAAAGTTTGAGTTTAAAAGTTTGAGAAGATAAGGAAGAGAAATTAAGATTACAAAGCAGACTAACAAGAAAAAAATAATTCTCCAAAGTCAAGTCTTTAGATTGTCAGAAATCAGAAGTGCCAAATGTAGCTTCTCAGGCTATTTTGTCCCAGCTTTGTCCTGAACATTCTTGGAGACAGCTGTCCTATAATCAAGGAAATGGCACAGATATTCCTGCAGATACGACACCATGTAAGCCCAAAGAAATGAAAGATGAATGTACTCATCAGTCTGACAGATGACAGTCCTTTATCTCTGAGTGCTTGACTTCATAATTTCAGTAGTATTCCTCTGTTTAAGTCAATACTGAGTAATATGAAACTTGCTTCTAAAATGTAGTAATTGGGAGCAGATGATAAAAATGAGGGGTTCTTACAAGTTACGTATTATGCTTTCAGCACTGGATTACAGTAAACCACAACAACTAAAGATTACACATATTACTTCACCTTGGCATCATAGATCAGCATAAACTTAGGTGAACAGTGAAGTACAACCCATTTAAAATGAGTGACACTCCAGAGAAAACCCTTCTGGTCTAGGGACCAAATATAATCTCTACAGGGATGCCATGCACAGCACATGTGAACACCAAAGTGCCCACCAGCCTTGGTAAAACTTGGCTGCCTGCCCAAATACAGAGGCAGACTGACAGGGGCTTTAGAAATAGTTTCATTAATGTGACTTAAAATTAACTTCTGGCCTTAACTAGAACCTGTAAAAATTCTCACATACCACCTTCTAAAATCAGAATAATTCAGAAATTTCTCAGATAATGAAACCTAAAGCCTTTTTACTGGTTTCACTGAGATGTGGAACATGCAGCTCTGATTGACAAGCACTTAGTCACTGATCTCCAGACATCAGAATGTCCCCAGGTAAAATTGTATAAACAAGAATGACACAGGCTTCCATACAAATTATTTTTCTCATGAGTAAAGTTCTTGAGAGTAACCTTCTGCCCAAGGGAGGTTGATGGGAAAAGACCTTTCTCCCCAAAACTGGGTTATGGACAACTGCTAAATTGAATTATGGTCAAACCCTCCTGCTAAGTCATCAGAAACCCCTGTAGTCTTAATTAAACTCTAATGAAGAAGGAAATACACACATATTGGCAAACATCACCAAGGACACAGCCAGGACCTCCACAGTGGGATGTGGGACACAGGCCACAGCACTTTCAGCCCACAGTGGTGTCTTGTAGCAGTTCTGCTGGTGGGAGCTCTGTGCACCCAGAAGCCCATGGCACTTGACAGAGGACTTACACCACCCAAGCAAGACCAGTTGCTCTCAGCCTTCCCCATGTTTCGAAAAGCACCCTCCAGAGCCAGGCCTTCCACTGGCAGAGGCTGTAGGTTGGACCTGCAGCTCCCAAAGGCCTCACAGGAATCACCACTGGCCTTGCCGACCAAGTCTGCTCTGCCTGGCCAGGAGGTGGCTCCTTCTGCCCCCAAACTGTCAGCAGTCCCACGGTGGCAGTCCTCTGCAGCAGTGCGTGCAGCCCAGCAGCTCACTGCCACTCGAGAGTGAGGTTGTCCTGCCCAGGCACCAGACTTCCAGGTCTCCTGCCTCATGCTGGACAATGCCAGTCATCTCCCGGGATGACAGCACCACGAGGCAACTGGAGGGAATGGCCCCAACATTTGCTGCTGCTGTGGCACCAGGGGCACAGACAGGCCTCTGCCACCTCGGGAAGGACAAGCAGTGCCAGGCGCTGCTGACTCACCCCTCACTTTCCCACAGGCAGGGGAAAGCTCAGCAAAGCCAGCACAGACCTTTCTTTCCGTTTGCCAAGCCCACTGCTGCCATCCCGGGGGCGCACAGCCCGTCCTGTCACAATGGGGAGGCAAAGGGTGACACAATGAGGCAGCAGAGGCTGTGGCAGCTTCTCCCATTTATTCATTCCGCGCACGGGGCAGGAGCGGGCGCTGCTCCTCGGTGGGCGGCAGCTCCTCGGTGGGCAGCAGCTCGTAGGTGACACAGAGGGAGGAGAAGAGGCAGCCCAGGAAGGACACCAGGCTGGAGAAGTACATGGCACTGCTGGCACTGCCAACAGCCGCCGTCAGCGGCCCCATGGCCAGGGCCACGAGGATCTGCGCCAGGAAGTACTGGCAGCTCAGCAAGGAGATGTCGACGCCCATCCCACGCCGTGTGCCCTCCGCCTGCGAGCCTACGAACTGCAGGGATACAGCCACAGAGTAAGGGAGTGTCCCGGGGGCTCCTGTCCCCTCCCCAGCCCGGGGCTCACCTCTCGGCTCTGGTAGTAGTCGCAGAGCAGGGAGTAGGGCAGCGTGCAGAGCGTGGCGAACAGAATGCCGTAGGTAGCACACAGTGACAGCAGCACGTAGACATTCCTGGAGAGTGTGGCCAGGCCCGTGCCCAGCCCAAAGGCCAAATATGCCACAAAGTACAGTGTCCGTGTGCTGAAGCGCTCCTCCAGCTTCTCCAGCATGGCTGCAAGAAAATGGGACAGCTTTCGGGGTGAACTGCAGCCCTCCCACTGTCACTGGTCAGTGGGGCTGAGGGGCCCACCTTTGGCAGCCACCTTTGGTTAGGCAGCCACGTCTCAGTGGCAGCCACTACACCTCTGAGGAATTGGTGACTTGCACGTGAGTGCCAAGGACCCCTTCCAAATCTGGCTGCCATGATGCAGCATTGCTGCCCTATCTGCACAGAGGGCATGGCAGAGCTGAAGCCTGGCAGTGCCCCTGTCCCAGAGGGGTCAACGGGAACTGGTGGGGGTGGGCAGCAGAGGCATGACATACATGACATACATGACAAAGTGCTGGAGTGGCACATGACACCTGAGTGCTCTGCCTGGGACACACAGGCACTGGGTAGTGCTGCACCAGAATTGTGCCTATGGTGACTGCATGTATCTCTGCATTCAATGTACATTGAAAATGCCACTTGTGAAAGGAACCACATCCTAAGAGAAATGTGTTTTCACTGGATTGCTGACCTCACCTGCTGTCAGTGCAGGCCAATCTAAGTAGCAGGAATAGGGTGAAAAAGAACACCCTGCCACAGCACTTGTGCCATGTAGTAGGCTGTATACAACATAAACACTGGCCTACTTGTTGCAGAAACACCACTTTTAAGAAACGTCTCTTTTCCCAAAGCAGTAGTTAAGAGGACTGTACCAAGTACCTGAATAGAAAGCAGCACTGAATGCATAGATGCACATTCCCCAGCAGCCCATGGTGACCCCAGTGTTGTACTTCTGATACTCATCTGAGTTGTGAGGTGCTTTTGGGTTCCCTTGGAACACTACTTCTCCCATGAAGTCAGTATAGAAGAGTAACATCCCCTCAAATGAAAGCCACCCTGAAAGAAGCGAGAAGTACCTATTAGGATTTCAGAATACCTGTTTCCCCTTGTAAGCTTACATGGATGTTATCAGCTATATTACAAATCATACCCTAGGACAGGTTGTGCAACCTGAGTGTTACATAACACTCAGCCACATTTATCTGAGACCGCTGCTCCCCCGTGCATTATGCTGCAATGTTTGTTAAAGACATTCAGGCTTTTAAAGACCAAGATTTACCATTTGAATTCCTAAGTGGAAACCTCAAGGCTGACTAAAGGCCACAGAATACTGGTTTAACAAGACAGAAAAATAGTTGACAGCAGTCTGAGCTGTCTTCAGGTTCTGACAGGACACAGTGCTCAGTTTAACAGACTGGCTCATCCCATAGTAATTTCAGGTTGCTGTTATCCTCCCACGTAGGACTGGAAGGAGTGCTTCTTTTGTCATGGTTGCAGCCTCCAGAGTGCCTCTGACACAGTTAAAAACTCTTCTCACAAATTGGCACCAAGGCCATTGATGCAGACAATCCCTTAATTCCTTTCACAGCCAATGAGTATTAATTACCTTCTGTCCCTTCGGTCCAATTTTGTGTAAACTGGAATGGCTGCAAGCCCTTCCTAAACACCAGTCACACACTGGTTAAGAGTAAAGGTAACACTATACTGGTTACAGGCACTCCTGCAATGTTCCACACCTCTTAGCCTGTTCTGGGAGCCCTGTACATGAGCAGTCAGAAGGAGAAAGTAAATGCCAGTTTCAGGGTGAAAGCATAGAAATACAACTAATCTAATCTTTCTGCTCGGTGTGAACATTCCCCTTAAGATGTGCTGATTTAGGCTGTTGTTGTTCCCTTTCTAGGAACACAAGCTTTACTGCTTTTTTGGGGTGTTTTGGGTTTTTTTCCTTTCTAAGTGTTCTAAGGTACCTCATTGGTATCTATATAGAAGAAGTCAGGTTGTCTCTAGTTAGCAGCCATTGCAGCAATAGATAAAATACTGAAAAAGGTTCACCCGAGGTAGAGTCCTTCCTGGTGAAGGCAAGAGGGTGCTTTGGGAGTACCTAGGAAGTGGTTGATGCAGAGGTTACGGAGAGCCTTGGGCATGTGGCAGATGGTGGTGCAAAGCAGCTTCACAGACAGGGGCTGCTCCGAGGTCTCACCCGATTCATTCAGCTCGCTCTCATACTTCACACCATTCAGCAGGATATTAGCAACCTGCACCATAAGAACTGCCAGGTCAACAAACACAGCAAGGGAAGCACAAACATCCTTTAAGCAGATGTATGCAATATTGCACACCTATCTGATCATCTGAAAGTTAAACTCTGCTGCTGGAGTATGTTGACTTGGAGATTAAGAAGTGTATTAGACTGGAACAAGTGACAAATGGCAGCACTGCACTGTAGCTTTCAGTATGTTTGAACCAGTTCTCTTCCCTTCATTAGGATACTTGGTAACCACATTCAGATGCACAGGCACAGCAGGAATGCATAAGTTCCATTGCATTTATAGGAGCTGTACCCACTTTCAGGTGAATGTAGATCCTGAAGTTTTAGAGACACTGAGGAAGAAGAGGATGAGTTTAATTGAAACACATTATCACTGCTTGCTAACCTCAATGCTCAACCTCAGTGTGCTCTGTATGTAAAATCCTGGCCTTAACAAAGTCTGCTCTCACAAACTGGGTCGAAGTACAGCAACAACAAACAAAACAAACAAAAACCCACCACCCCCAAAAATTTAAAATAAAATAAAAAATCCCCAAACCAAACAAAAAAAATAACAGAGGACCGTTTACCTCATCCCAGATCATAAAAAAATGGGTCAGCATGCAGAGGTCTCAGATATTCCAAGTTATCACCAACAGTGGGAGGTGAGGTCAGAGTCTTATCCCTCAGTAAGGGAAAGCTCACCTCCCTGATGGAGCCAGATGTAATGACTGCCATAAGGAGAAGCTCATGGGAGAATCCTATCCCTGGCCCTATTTTGCAGGTCTTTCTGTGGAAAGGGAAGATACAGGCTCAATAAAAATGTGACCTTTTCTGTTCTCATGTGGTAGCTCCCTTGGTAGTGAAGCAAGACTAAAAATACTGACCTAACTCTCACAACTGGCCCAGTTAAGAGTGGGACATTCCCATTTCTGCCATCTTAACAAAGGCAGCTGACAGGCTGTCAGACATAATTCACACTCTACCCACTACTTTACTGATAGTCATAGCAGGTGTGCTGTTCCCATAATGACTTTTATGAGGAAGCTGTCACAAGAGTCTTCAATTTGTGCACCACACATTTAAAACTATATGAAGAGATTAATAACACTCATGTCTACATGGTCATATCATTGATTTCCTGCTCTTACCTGTTGGCTGAAGGTTACATTTCTTCTTCTGTTATTCTCTGGGCAGTGTCCTGTTACAGCATCTGGAATGGCCAAGGTCTGAGGTCTTTTCAAGATCCCTGATGACCGTGGCTTTATTGCATCCAGTGAACCCACTCTCAGTACATCACTATCAGGCCCTGATGTTAAGCTGCTGTCCCCTTGCTCCAGAATTCCATTTGCTCCATGGTAACAGCCATCAGGCACCCGAGGAAAGCTGACACTGACAGGCTGCCTGGACAAACTAGCTGGAAGTGTCATGTAACTATTATGCCCTCCTGTAAAACAGTCTATAAGCACACTGTCAATATTTGAAGTCCCAAAAGATGATGCAAACTCATTAATTCCCGTCAAAGAATTGTCTCTGCTGATAAAACTCCCATATTTTGGTGTGAGTGGGCTCATGGGGGAAACAGGACTTGTAAAACTTGCATGTAAGTGAGCTGAGTTATGAGAAGCAGAGTTTTCATTTACACTGTCCTCAAAGAAGAAAGGTGGAGAAGGAGGGAGAGGAAGACTTGGACTTTTCATCACCTTTTTCTTCCTGTTAGAGGACTTTAAGGGTCTCTCTGGAATGCTAACTAGAGTCAGCACAGTAGCAATAGTCAGTACAACTGAGGTGAAGACATAGATGACACGAAGTTGCCCTCCTACAGCTTTTCCAAAACTGGTTTTATCCCAGTGTATTCCTCCAACAACATAACCAAAGCCACCTCCAAGACCTGGTGGAAAAACAGAGCTAAGATTATCTTCCCTATCCAGTCCCACAAGTCAGTAGCAGAACAGCATCACTTGCTTAATGAATCATGAGTAGAATCTGACATTCCTGTTTTAGCATTTGACCCCTTTTCACTTCAAATGCACTAATAAACACAGCTGTGCCAGAAGGACAGTCTGGATGTACCAACACGGTACAGAAAGAGGGAGAAAGTGCTGTAAAAGTGATGATACAAATCATTAAAAATTATAATTTTTCTTTGCCAAGAACAAAACACCTTACCTTTAGCTATTTCAGTCCGTAAACAGAAGTGTCCACCAGCCTTGTGACAAGGCTCTGCAATCATTCAGCTAAGACTGTTTTCCTGAAAGTGAAAATCCATTTTCCTCATATGAGGAATGTAGATCTAACTAAGACAGATCCAATCACTTCAGAAGTGTAGCAAGCTCATTACTCAGCATTGTGTTGACAGTGCACAAAACTGACACTGTGTTACTACCGATGAACAGGGAAGTTTTGAGAGCACCTCCCTCTCTCCATTCACATGGTGAAAGTCTTACAACACTCTCCGTTCTTGCTCACAAACACATTCAGGAGTGTGGAATAGTCTCCTAGAACAGGGCAGCACAGCAATTGAAGATGATAGCAGTGAGGGACCAACAGCACCCAGTATGCACTTTCACCTCCAACAGAGCAACTACAAGACACATACTACACACCTGCAGGAAGCCAAACCTCCTCCCTCAAGGGATAATTTTGTTTCCGTAGGTCTTACAAAATATGTGAAGCACCTTCAGATGAATAACCTAAGATTGTATCTTGTTTGAGTTGAGGTAGTTATAAAAACCTTTTGCAATGAGTACTTTTTTTTTTACAGTTAATTAGTGATACCTCTCAGTATTTGGTCATTATGCTTATTCAGGAAAAGACCAGTGTTTACACCCTGCTTTCTCATAGCAGGGCTTGTTTACTCAGGGTTTACATCTCCCACGAAGCACCAAGAAAACATACCTGCTAACAAAGCATGGATGTTGAGGCCCCTGTCTTGATCCACTGGGCTGCATACATCCATCATATAGGCATGACTGGGATTGTCTGCTGAATCTGCACTGAAGTCCATGAGGACAACACCACAGATTGTAAGGATGATCCCCCATTTGTGGTTATTCTCAGTGTCAGACAAGGCACTCCCTATATCTTTACCATTCAGCATAAGTGAGAGCCCAAGCAATGCTCCTGGGAACAAAACCAAAACACAATCAGTCATGATTTGTAAGCAAGCCTGCAGAGCTCCAGACTCCAAAAGCATTATTCTACCTTGCACAGCCTTGCAGCAAGCACTATTGCTCTTGTTCATATCAATGCAGCCTGGGAAATTAGTGTGGCTTATAGGATACACATAATCCTTTTCCACTATTCGAGCTTAACAAATGTCTAGAGTTTACTTTGGCCAAAAACATCCACATTCTTGGCCCTCATAACATTCTTTCAGACCCTGAGAAGCTTTTATGTGTGGATCTCCAGCTGCCAAAGCATCAGCTCAGTGTCTCACCATCTTCTTCAGACCCACAACACCCAACACTCCAGGAGCATTTTTTTCTGCTTAGTGCCACAAGGGGCCTCACAGAAGAGACATGCATGACATTTTACAAGTGTTATGCCCATAATTTCTAAAAGACACACCTACTGCTAAAACCAGAATGAAAGGTCTTCTCCTCCCAAATCTTGATGTGCATCTGTCACTCCAGGCTCCCAGCAAAGGCTGTAACAAAAACCCTAGAAAAAATGAATCACCAATGAACAGGATTTTTCTACAAGACTGTCTCACAGAGGAGTTAAAACAGGCATGCCTTAAAAGGCAGTTAAGGCAGGAGACACCACAGTGCAGTGACATCCCCAGTCAGCACTGGTCACCCAGGGGCACACACTGCACACTGCCTGGCATTGCCCAGGACAGGGACTGAGTACCTGTGTGCTGCTGCTCACTGCAGGGCACTTCACTCTGCATCAGTAACACAGAGTTCGACACCAGGTGAAGAGTCAGAGTACAAGCTACACATTCTTAAGCACTCTGTTCCTTACAAGCTATTTCATTTATCCCATATTAGAGGCGAGATCCCCTTTCCCAAGGATTAGCTTGGAAAACAGCAGGAAGCAAATATGGAACACCTCATTTGTTTCAGAAAGTTAAACAGGAGAAGGCAATCCCACTCTGCCTTTTTTCACACACTCTTGAAAACTGTCTCTGTATGCTTTTTTTCATGAGGACATAAATGGATACACCGATCTTCTTATGCTTGTTTTTAAACACAGGAATAGAGCAACCAAAGCTTACCCTCACACAAATTTTAAGAGGTTGAGAAGCTATTAAAAGAACAGATCTTTTGAGCACGTTGGTCTTATTTTAGGCGGGGCACAGCAAGAATTATCCTCCTATTTGTTTGTCTAAAATTATGGCTAGGACTTCTCAACCTCAAGAGAATATACTCATGAACAGCTGAGGTACTGCAAAAAAAATTAAAAAAAAAAAATCTGTAGTGGGAAAAATAAGAGGGAAGAAATAGCATCAAGAAAAGTTACCTAATATAGGGCTGATGAACCACACCATTCCATACAGTTGGTCTGGAAGCCCCATCTGGAGCAGCACAGGGGTAACATAGGCTGTTTCCATGGCATAGCTGAATTCAAGCCCAAAGAGAATGCACCCATTGAAAAGGAGTTCCAAGAAAGACCTCTGAGGCTGGAGATCCCCAAAGTCAACCAGGTCAATAGGACATGGAGTGTTTGGCGGTGGCGGCGGTGAAGGCCGGATGTGTTTTCTCCTTTTTGGGTGTCTCTTGAAGTTGTTGGCGCGGTGACTTATGTGCCGTGTGGGCAGTCCAGAATAGCCTGGAACTGGTGACCTCCAGACTTCCTGAGAAGCCACACCTGACAGGAGTGCAGCATCACTGACAGGGCTTGGTGCGGATGGTGGAATCATCATGAGTAGGGGTCTGGAAGACAAATAGCTCAGAACAAAATGGTTGAGGTAAGAAAAACTTTGCTTAATTTTTTTTTACTGAAGTTCAAGTCATTTCTCAGCATTTTACATATGAAGTGTGGTCTTTGTGTTAGCTACAACTCTTCTTTCCATCTCTTGATAGAAGGCATTTGTGTTTTATGGGCACAAATGACACACCAGAGATACTGTCTAGGTTACTAAGGTATTTCCCTACCATCACAGGGGATTAAGATTGAAATATTTAAAACAATTAACAGTCACAGATGTCACACTTCCCAGAAGTTCCCAATGGGTCAGCAAAGGGTTTATATTTATGTAGAATTCACTTGAGTTAAACTCACTCAAGCTAAGAAAATAAATCACAATCTCAGTCTGTGTTTACAGCAAAGCTGTGGCCTGGCAGCAGATTCCAGACCCCTGCTGCAACATGAAATCACTTTGGCAAAAAATCATTTCATACTCATCATACCACTCCTGCTGCCTGTGCTAAGGCCAAGGCTTAATTTTCTCAATGACCAAGTTTTGTTTTATTCCTATCTCCATTCTTCAATTCAGCAGAGATATCTCCACTGCAAGGACAGGGTCTGATCCTTAGGGACTGAATCATGAGAAGAAGATACATACCCCACAAGCCACCCTCAGAACTGCTACTCCTCTTTCAGTGCTTAATGGTACCCAAGTGCTGAATAGGCTCCTTGGATCTCATCAGAATCACTCCTGTAGCCAAAGTGTGCAGAGTGTGGTGGGTAAAACAGCCAAATGGTTTCCAAAATAGCACATCAGATAGATGCCAACAGATCTGCTGCATAAACGAACTACATGTGATTTCTTGATTCTTTTTGCCAGAAATGGAAACAGCTCATGAGTGAAGTCTGACCTTTTCTTTATGCCTCCTTGCCCACAGACCAAAGCTGCTGCTGCACAAGAATGGCGCCACACCACCCCATCCCTCTTCAGAAAACCCTCACAACTGCACACTAGTGAGTAAAACAGGTCTCTTACTTTTTTGATTACAGTTCCCCTGGGGAAAAAACTCCCAGCTTTTCTACTCTTTGGTTGTACAGCACTCCCCTAAATCTCATGTTTTCTGCTTCTTCATCTGGTGCATTTCATACACTAGTCTTTCTGTAGCCTTTAGTCTACACAAAGCCACAATTTATTGCATATCCCCAACTATTACCAAAAGCAGAACTCCATAAGCCCATGTTTACCATCTTGCTAACACAAGCATTGTTAAGCATGGTGAATGATGCCTACACAGACCAGTTCCCAGCTCCATGCAGGGATCCAGAGACACCAGACAACACAAAACTGACTGCCAAGCACCTCACAGAAGATTGCAGCTGGAGTAACTTGAGTGCATTTGGGGACCAAGGAGCATAAGGAAGGATGAAAGTGAGGTGACATCTATTGAAATATTGCTAACATTGTATCAAGGGTTTCCTCAGACGGCTTCTCCTCAGACCCAGGTGAATATCATGTAAGAGAGAAGAACAAGCAATTCATAATCCCAGCTGCACATCTTGACAACCCTCACCTCACACAGTACCAACAGCAAGCTGCATCTTCCTGGGAAAGCTCATTAGCCACAAAGTCCCATACAAGGACCAGCAGAAAGAGAAGTGCACAGAGACTTGGTGAAGACATCTGCACCAGTGTTCCCCTTGACACTGTTTCTGCAAATTACTGAAAACTTCCTATGACCCATGTCTCTCACAAGCAGAGTACTTACTTTGCAGAGTACCTTTATCAGCCTCCAGGACAAAGTAATTTCTTCACAATGAGAACTTGTCAAAAATGAGGAGATACCTGAAAGAAGACATAATAAAAACCCAATCAGATTCATGATAGTTGCTCTAACAACCCTTTCACAGAGCCATGACAATGAAGAGGAGCTAGCAGCCCCCTTCACTTCTCTTGTACCTTGCCATTTGCACAGAGGGTGTTATCTCCTTATGCTCATGTATTAGTTTCATTTCATACTAGATCTTCCTTTATATTCCTGCTCTTTACTGTGTATTGCAAAGTAATTGCATTCCAAGTCACAAGTGCCAACGTTTCAGTGATATAAGGAAAGAACCCCGGTGCGTGGCTCAAAAATACACGTGGTGACCTGCAACTACTTGAAATGAAAGGCTATTATTGACATTATGTCACTGGTCCAGCAGAAAATCAGTGTAAAACGGAACTATATCCTTAATCCCCCATTTTCCTCAACTTATCGGTTGATCACAGGAAGACATCTCAAACCTTCCCTCGGGTAAATCTAGGTGGTGATCGCAACAGCGGCGAGGCAGGAAACCTCTCCCGTAGTGTGGCTGCTAGCCCTCAGTGTCAATGGTTATTTGGGATTTTTGGCACTGGACATCTGTTATACCAACAGCTGCACATCACAATCTCGAAGGTGATGCTGGCTGTGCCGGCTGCTACCCGCACAAACGTATGTGCACAGCAATGTGCTCGGCAGGCAGGGCCGCCCACCCTCACCGCTCCTCCTGGGCACCGCTACGCCGAAAATAACTCTTTACTTCGCTGACAGAATCTCATTCCAATTTTTCTGCGTCGGGTACCGAGGGCGCCAAAACCCCCACAGTCATGGGCTCCGCGGGGAAAGGCCGGCCCTGACCCTGGTGCTGACCCGGCCGCCGCCTGCCCATCCTTTGTGCCGGCCGGGCGGGAGCCGCGGGGCGGGGCCGGGCCGCCAACCCNCGGCCCAGAGAACCCCCGAGCGGGGCTGCGGGAGCAGCCGGGCCGGAGCAGTGCCCCCGTTCACGGCAGTACTCACCGGCCCAGAGAACCCCCGAGCGGGGCTGCGGGAGCAGCCGGGCCGGAGCAGTGCCCCCGTTCACGGCAGTACTCACCGGCCCAGAGAACCCCCGAGCGGGGCTGCGGGAGCAGCCGGGCCGGAGCAGTGCCCCCGTTCACGGCAGTACTCACTGCTCCACGGTGTCGGTGCAGCCGCGCTCGCTGCAGCCGCTCCCGCCCCGGACAGATGCGGCTGCCGGGCCCTCATTCCCAAATTGGCACTAGTGAGGCGGATCGTGATAGTCAGATTTTTAGCGGGTGCAGAGATATTTTTTGATAGGCCTGTAGAGCAGATGCCATAGAACATGCTGCACTTCTCTATTTAACAGTCTTCCCCTTCCTAGGCTAAATAAATAAGGCAATTTTATTGTACAGTATTTTATAGTTTTTATATTTTGGGCACCTAGATTTACCCGAGGGCAGATTTGAAATGTCTTCTTGTGAACAACCAGTAAGTTGAGGAAAATACGGAATTAAGGATATAGTTCAGTTTTACACTGATTTTCTGCTGGACCAAGATTTCCTCATGGTTTGCAAAGACATAATTATGTAGTGCGGTCTACTCTACTTTTAAAATAAAACTTAAAATTTAGAGCCTTAATCATCGAGCATTCTTAATTTTATCCTCAGAGGTTACCATAACACTGCAAGAATCCCTAGCATATATTAGTATTTAAGTCTTGTAGAATGTATTGTAACAGGAAGGTGGCACATAAATCGCTAGTCATAGTAGGAGTAAAAGGAATTGTGCCATTTGTCTGTAGAAAACCAGCTCTAATTCGTGCGATAGAGGGTGCAATCACATTTGGAAAAGATGCCAAAGAGCACTGTCTGAGGCAAGTAGGGTTCAGCTAGGGGACAAGCTCATAAAAAGCCTGACAAGAAATCGTGAGAAATTGAGATAATCTTGCAGCACACAAGGACAGGCACAAGATATCACTGCACATTCTTATTGCCATGGATTTCCTGCCACCTGATCTGTGCTCTTCATCTTTTTTATGTCAGTTTGGCAATGATATTGGTCAAGTATTCTTCATCAGTGTTTATGTAGTTAAACAGCAGTGTAAGTGACCTGTGTGCAACACTTAGGGTTATTGACTCACAGCATGATTTTCACAGGGCACAAAGCGTTTTGTACTTGTCCAAATGAAAAGTGGGACTGGGTTCCTCACCTATCCTCAAATGTTCTTCCGCAAAAGCCACAACCCAAACAGTACATCCACAGTCCCAGCAAAACTCTTCCCTTCACTGCTTTCTAAGACAGGGCTCTCTGTGAGCACCTTGTTCCTAAGCTGATCCTAAGGTATGTGCCTCATTGTTCCAGATTATGTGAAACTGAGCAAGAAACTTGCCATGCACTGGCAGTGTTGCACTGTTGTTGTCAGCAATTTGATACAGTGCACCTTGTCCCCTGGCAAAATGGTCATACAAGATAAACTAAACAGAGATGAGAGAGTAAATCCAGTATCACAGATGTCATATTTGAGTAATGGAATAATCTCAAGAATACACCTGTTTGCCCTAAACAACATGTGTTACATACCAGACACCATTGCAGGCTTTTACTGAGGATGCTGCAGGTTCCCCATTTTGACATACATTCTATCCCCAGTCCTCCTGGCAGATTTGAAGCTATTTTGGTACTGGGATATCCCTCACCTGTCTGTGCTCAGCCTTTCCTTTTGCCTCCCCAGACAGGAAGCTTCTGGGTCTCCACCAACCCAGCCTTGCCACACGTCACTTCTCAGTGCCGATCCACATGGCTGTGGCCACAACAGGGTGCTATGTCTGCACCCAGGTCTCATCCACAATGTCCACAATATTCACTACTCCACTTGCTGCCTATTGAGAGAACAAACTGGTTTTAGAAGCCACATTCGTAACGAACCGATTAAAATCTTTGCAGTTGCTCTGGAAGAAAACAATCACAATCTCATTCAAAACCACAGGTTGACAGCATCCCTTTTATTTACCTGCCCCCAGTTCACAGCCACTGCAAAGATCCTTCATGCTCTGAGCAGAAAAGGCAAAAAGCGAAAAGCAAAAAAAAAAAAAAAAATTAAGAAGATTTGAAACCCTAAGGATGAAGAACAGGAACAGAAGCAGGTCCAGCCAGGTGGCACAGCTGGTAAGAGAGCGTGAGCAGGCAGGTCTGCTGCCAGAATGATCAGACAGGTGGGGCAAGAGACAGCAGTGCAGGGAGGAGCCATTGCCATCAGAAGTAGTTGTAGGAACACCAGCTACTTGTCACCCAGCTTCTGGTGGTCAGGGACACCTCATGAGCTGGGACTGTGGCTGTCACACACCCACAGTTGTTAACTGCCTGCTTCGACAAAGACCCAGGCTTAGCCACCTCTACACTGACCACAACTGAGAATACAGGACAACAACCCCTGCTCCCACCAGCCTCAGTCCAACCTGCTAGTGCTAGAGCTCTGCAAACACTGGGAAGATGAAAACAGTACTTAAGAGTCCCATTCCTTGTCATCAAGGATGACTTTTTGTTCCACCTGGGCACGGAGAGTGGTTATATCATTAATGCTGGCCGGAAGTCACGGCCATTTTATACAATGACTTTTCCTCATAAATGTATTTCAGACATTAAACTCATGTTTATCCATGGCCAATTAAATAAAATTGTCTGCTCAAAACTTAGACAGATTAACTCTCACACCACTTAGAACAGTTTGTCCACTTGGGGACAGTGGGACAAGTAACTCTAGTCCTTCCCAGGGTAACAACAAAGGAGAGAACAAAAGCAATTCCTGCTGTGCATTCATTTATTAGCATTCTTTGGGCTGTAGACAAAACAGAAACCACAAATCTCCTCTCCTCTGTGAGCCTGCACATAAATTGCTGTTGAAATGTAAAGTTACTCATTTACTTTGTACTAGTTTAACCCAACAACATCCAAAAGAGCAGGGTTTGGTGGTGAATACCTGCTGCTATGAATCTGCACTGTTCTCTCCTAACTTCTCTGGGTGCAAGATGGTTTGCATTCACTAAACACTTTTGTTAAGTCCTTCCACAAAGCAGCATCTGACAGCATATTCATCTCTGCTCATTTACAGCTTGATGTTAGGCTCACTGTTTCATTTGCCAGCAGGCCTCATTATTTGCTTTGCTCAGATCAGACCATTCCTCCGTTTCTTGGAAACCTCTCTTATTATCCCCGTAATCCTTTCCTCTGACACAGACATTAGCTCCAGTCGAGTGAAATTCTGTGCAGAACACCAACAGAGAGTATGTTGTTCTCCCTGTTTAAGAGCAGGGTTTCAGTTCTGTGGTGTTGGGTGTTTCTTTTTCTCCTTTTGTCTTAAAATTAATTTAAAACATCTTTCAGTTTGGTTCAGTGGATCTACGATGTCATTCTGTGATCCATCTGGAACTGGCAGCTTCAGGACTACAAGACTGGGGAATAGCATTCCCTGAGCCACAACAAGAAAGCACTCAAAACTTATGAAAAAGTTGAGATCTCTTACTTTTTTGTTGCCAGTAGTTAGCTCTCACTGAAAGAGTATTTGGCTGAGTCGTGTATGCTGCACTAAGTCTTAGTACCACAGCTGATTTGGCAAACCCATTGCCAGTGATATTAAATAGCACATATGCCTTTTCACCCCCTAGTGTTTTCAAAGTATTTTAGATAAATATGTATTTATGTGTATACAAACACAGTGACTGTCTTAAGTTCTTCAAGCTGTGTAGGATTTAATGCCATGGATTCAAGACATTTGTCTGACATAAAATAAATTGCCCATTAAATTTCGGATGAGCTTTCAGAAGATTTTAGAGGAAAAACAACCACTCATCTTACGTGACTTTTTACAACAGCTTCTTTGTTACTGTATATGAGACCAGAGTGTCCTGGTCTGTAGCATCTTCCTGTTCTACTTAGGCAGTCACTGTATTTTAGCAAAAGCACCCATGGAATAAGCTACAGTCAGGAACTCTTATAGTAGAGATCCAAAGATCTTAGCTCATGTTTGGAGAACAAGGTGTCAGCAGCTGCATTTTCTCCTCTTGTACAGAGGCATGGCTCCAGATATTTCCATTTCCCACTGATTTTTCACTGTACTTTGGCAAGGGGAGAGGGAGGGAAGGTCAGCCTTGAAGTAGTCAGGTGGTTGAATTAGATGATAGTTGGAGGTCCCTTCAAATTGAACTAATCTATTTTGTTCCCTCAGGCTTTTTCCTTGAGAACTAGACAGCAGCATGGTTACTTAAGGAGCTAAGATTAAAGCCCTGTACATTTGCTGCCAAGCATCAGGCCCACCTCTTTTAAATAGTCTTTTTCCAAGCAAGGTCAATACTCAAAATTTTCCTGTAATCCCTCAGAAAGCTTGATGCAACTCTCTATTTTATGCAGTAAATTTCTCATTCTGTCCAGTGCAGTTAACAAAAAGTCACATTATTGATCAACTTCCTTGGTGCTATCGTTCTTTTGCACTATAATAATTTAAAACAGATCAACTCTAGACCACCTGTAAGTTTGCAAATCAGGGATCAGGACATTTAGTCAATGGCAAGTTCATGACAGTCTTACTTAAAATTAGTTCAGCTAATGACAAAAATTGCTAGAGTTGGAATTACGGAATATCTCAAGTTGGAACTGACCCATACTGATGATCAAATCCAACTTACTGCTCATCACAGGACCACCTAAAACTAAGCCTTATAACAATACATTCCTTGAGCTCTGACTGGCTTAGTGCCGTGATGACTTTCCTGGGGAGCCTGTTGTGGTGACCAACCATCCTCTCAGTGAAGAACCTTCTCCTAATGTCCAATTTGAACTTCCCCTGGCTCAGCTTCATTCCATGACCTCGTGTCCTATTGTTGGTTACCACTGGAGTTACATAGATGAATACAGGTGTTCATCATACAGGCTGACATGTCCTCTGAATCCCAGCTGTACCTGCTCCTTCCATAGTCCACTCTTCCAGATCATTTCTAGAGCCAATCCCAGCTTGCCTTCTTCCCTTGAACTCTCCCTGTACATCTGTCCCAGGCAGATGAGAGCTTTTGTTAAATCCGAATGAAACTCTGCTTTCCACAACATTTATGCTACCAGTTGAAGAACAAAATTTATATTTCTATAAATGCCCAATCATGCCAATAAGGTCTATGGCCTATAGTATTGAACACAGTGCAAATACAGAGCAGGACAGAAAAAAAGAAGCAAGTTCAAACAAGGTGAGGTGCATCTCAATTATATGTTCTTAATGCTTATATGGTAAGATGAGCTTACCACGTAAATTACACCGCCCCAGCATCCCTTACCTGCCAACTGAGTAGGCGTAAAGCAGTTGGTGGGCAGCTAAAACAATGTAAGAACATAAAGAAACCTTGTATGTGCCAGTCTGCACACCACCTGCATATCTGGCCCTCAGCACATTGTCATATGACTTTAATAGCCCAGATAAATCAGTTCCTGAACTGAACTCCTACACTGGCTATATTAATGGATGCAATTAAGCATTCAAAAAGACACTTGAATATTTACTTTGAAAAAGCAAAAACACTACCAAAAAGCCCAAAGCTAAAGCACCACCAGAAATAAGAACCAGCATTTTACTGCAGAGTGAAAAGCAATGCAACAGCACTGATCTATTTGCATTAAATTTGAGTTGTCAATTAATTGAGAAAATAAATTCAACATAGTGATTTACTACAGAATATATGAACATCAGATTTTAATACTCAGGAAAATTTCATTAATGCCACACTTCACCTAAACCATTCAAGTGTTGTGCAGTGACAGCCAAACAGTTTTTCTTCCAGTGGTTTGTACTTGGTTTGACTCATATTTCAGCTCAGACATTTCCAGAACAGCAGCACATGTACATTCGCTCCTTTGCTGCCTGGAGCTTTCTGCAGACTGCTCAACAAACACTTCTATTTACTTCTGCAGAACAAACTAGTGCTGCCCTCAGAATAATATGAGGATGTTTTTCCAGCTCCTGCCCTCACCAACCACCCCTTCAATGGCTGGTCTCTCAATGACAATGAAAACCCAACACCATTCAGAGAATTAGTCACTAGAGGGCACTTAGAGAATCCAGAAGATTGAGAATGTGCTTGGGATTAGAAGGCCACAACAGTTTAAAGAGTCCAAATGATGAGATTTGCATTTACTTCCTAAGCAAACTCCTGAGACCAATATTTTAAGATACAAAACCAGGAAAATAATTACATTTCAGACTATGACCTTTAACATATTTTGTCTTTCCATCAATTGAATGAAAGAAGGCTGGGAAAAAAACTCTCCTCTAAGGCAACACACAGTCTAAGCTACATTGGCCATGCACTTCTAGGCAAATGTTGAACAAAAGTGTTAACTGCATGTAAGATATGAATCATATGAGGTATTGGCTCTTGCTGCTGGATGCAGCTTTGGGGAAAGAGGTGCAGGAACACACAAACCAGTGCGGCAAACTCGCTGAAATACAGCATTTCATTCCACTGCAGTGCCTCCAAATGACTATGCATTTCACCAGAGACAAGCCCCAGAGGTCCTGCAGATTTTATTCTGTATGTGACAAACCACTGAAAGGTGATAAGTGCTATGTCAGGAAAGCAGGAGCAAGAATCCTGGATGGTGGAATTGCAGTCACCCAGAGCAGGCACAGGCTGTATATATTTGAGATCTAAACTTAATTCTCATTAAAGACAGAGCATAAATAAAGACTACTCTCATCCCTGCTGTATTACCTGAACAGCTCAGTTCTTTGCTTCTTGCATTAATTGTAAGCTGCAGCTTTCAGCCCAGTACGTCCTGTCTTTAGTAAGATTAAAATTTTTTGGTTACCAAGAGTTTTTTTCCTGTACACTTCCGATCTTCTGCTGGACAAAAAAGCAGAATTTGTGATCAATGAGTTCTGCAAAACCTCAAATCATTGCTTTTGTGAAGGCCAAGTGCAGGGCAGCACAAGGAAGGGTTGGGCTGCTGCTGTACCAAGGGCTGTCAGGAAGAAGTGGTGAGGTGAGCACAGGTCACGGCACCTGGCCATGGGTGAGGGTGGTGAGTGGTGACCCTGACAGGTTTGTCACACACTGCCAAACCATTGATGCACTGGGCTGTGTTCTCTAGCAGGGGCTTGGGCTGGCTCAGTGCCCAGACAGAGATGGGGCACTCAAAGCGCACAAAAAAAAGCAGAATGGCACTGAGTGGCACTTGGTGGACACTGCAGGAAGACCAAAGGTGTGCCGGCCTCTTGCTAAGTAGTCATTAAAACTGATTTATGAATTGGCTCTGTACTCTGTACCTTGTCTAAATTAACTTTGGAAGCCTACGGGAAATATTGCCCCACTTCCCTGTGTGTGCCACAGGGGAAATGAGAAACCACTGGGTCCCTGGGGCTAATTACTTTCTTCAAAACCCAGCATTGCTCTGTTTCTGAGTCAGTGCAGCATTCAATTTTCTGCTGAGATTGTATCTATATCGCATTACAGGATGAGTTGCAATAGCACCTGATGTTAATTGCAGTGCACAAGACTGCTCCCTTCTCTCCTTTACACCAGTTATCAAGAAAAACCGGAAAGTCCACTTCTGCTGGTTTTAATTTAGCCTCTTCCACCCATACAGAGTGCCTGTCAGACAGGAGAGGCAGGGGCTCTCATCCTCTGTCGACCTGAAAATATCTAACAACAAGGTAGAGAATAGCTGGATGTCTACATGTAGATGTCTACATTCCATCTCAGACAATCAGATACTTTATGGAGACAGAAATGTTGGGATGCATGACAGTCACTCGATGTAAACAGATACAGACAGGTACCATAATATTCTTGGGTTACCCCAAAGCCAGCCAGCCCTCCTTGCCTCTTGCATCCACTGAAAGCAGAGAAAAGGACAGAGATGAAGTAACAAAAAAAGGACATCCCTAGGCTGCTCTTGAAGCTTGTCAGTCTCTTTCAGGGCCTATGCCTGCCTAAAACAACCAAAGCAACCCTCAAACACACCAGAATCCAAACCACAGAAACAAGCATTCTGACTGGACAAGAGCATATGGCTTAGCAAATTATCCTGTGAGAACTAAATTTGAGAACATTTGTTGGGTCATGAGTAAAATTTACCTTTTCCTGGAGCACAGTGAAAGAGATGAGGGGGTTTAACATCTTATGATTATTTTGTTTCTGTCCTAAATGTCCACCTCTAACAGCTTTCTAACACTCACCATATCATTTGCTAGCCTGTCATTTGCCAGCCTATCATTTCTCACTCTCTTTCTGCCAGCAGCAACCAGGATTTCTGTTATTTTCAAGTGTTGACCAGCATTGGCAGCTGCCACTTGCTTGGCATTGTATGTACATAGAAGGACGATAGGGATTTGTAACATGTGCCACAATTTCAGTGCACATTGAATGAACAGCATTAGAAGAAAATTAATTGATCTGCTGGAAAGCAATGCCTCTAGCATTGGGGACTTTGGATATATTCCTTCAAGCCCAGTCTCCCACTAAAACAAGAGGGCAGCTGTAGTAGATCAGGCAGCAGTGCTGTTTCCAGCAGTGGACAGTGGCTGCTGCTGCTCACAAGTCCACCTTTTACTTCTACTGGTGTGAATAACCTATTCACCTTGCCATGCAATTTGTTGAGTGTTTTCAGGTGAGTCAAAGTGCTGTAAGCATCTCCTCTCTCCTGATTTCTTACCCTTTAAAGGCCCTTTCTCTGTTTGGCACCCCATTGTTTTCTACTCTTTTCCCATCAGCAGTAACAAAATTGCTCTGACTAGAGTCCAACTTGCAACACGATGTTTCCGACCTGGAGTTGCTCCGGGATTTGCCTTCATTCTCTTGGGACAGAGTAGGTAAAAAAAAAATAGGAGAGGAACAGAACATTCTGTCAAACAAACATTTGCTAATGCTCTTGAGCAAGAGAAATAGAACAGGTAGCAAACAGATTAACTATCTGCTACAGCAAATAAACAGCAGCAAACGTACCCTGGACACTCTTTGGATGGTATTTCTGCATTGAGCCTGATATTCTGATATATTAATTGATCTCTCCAACAAGAGCCATGACCTTTATATACAAAACTGGAGGTCAGACCTCAAAATGATATAATTAATTTCCCACCTGGTACAATAAAACCAGGCTTACTGTTAGTTTGACTCCCTACCCTTTTTTTTTTCCTCTCTCCCATGAGGAATAAGTGGTTTTTGCAGGTACACAGTTACTCAGTTTATCAATAAAATTATAATCTCTTTGGGCATAGGACTAGCAGAGCTTGCTGGGAATCCATGGGTTTGATTCTATACGAAAATTTAGTGCCACTTCTAGGTCAGTTTTTTGTCTTAAGATTGAACATGGTAAATGAGCAATTGGTTCCTGTCTTCTGAGGCTGAGCTACATGAAGTGGTCTGACTGCAGCCCTGGAATACCTTAACCAGCAGGGAGTATTTTTTCTTCTAGGTCTGGAACAGATGAAAATGACACTGCAGCCTGAGTCAAGCTCTAGGGTACAAAGCTGAAAAATATCATTGAAAAACTCGGGGTCAGGAATGGCAGAAGTTATTTAAGAGTTGAAAAATATTTTGCAATAATCTAATTAAAGAATTTTATCTGTTGACTTCCTGCATAAGACACACAGCAAGAGCTTCTAAAGCAGCTGGTTCAACCTAGGGCCAAAAATTAAAGCTAAACAAATTGAAATTACAAGTAAAATGTTTTTCAGAGCTAGAAAAGATCAATTGATGCAATAAGCTACCGAGGGAAGCAGTAGACATGCACAGGTCTCTGGAATCATATATTAGTCAAACAGGAAGAGAGAACATGGATGGAAGATGTTTGGGCCCTTGCAGCCATAAGGATCAGAACCTACCTCAACAACACCTTCTTAAAGACAGCAGGGACAGAGTTAGATCACATCCACTCCACACCAAGCCTAGTTACCATCTCTTGCAAAGTCAAGAAAATCTCCTTCTGAAGTGTTATGGTGAGAGAGAGAACCCCAAGCCAATTCCTTCAAACAGACCATATTCCCTTGGCTCTCATTTTCACATTGGCCAAGAGGCTGACAACCTTCCCATGCACGAGGGACAAATGCTTCCAACCTCTCAAACTGTTTGTTTTTTTTTTAAATTAAAAATCCAAGTGCACCAGGAGACTTGTTTAAGTGGTCAGGTTACATGGAGGCAATAAAATGGGAGAACTTTTTGATCAAAGATAAAGTGAACATCCCAAGATACTAGAATATAGGCTCATTTAAATTGCAAGTACCAAGTAGATGTCTTCACTGAGAGTTCCAGAGATCAGATTTCACAGTTGAAGGACAGAGATGAAAATTAGTATATTTTTACAGTTGGCAAAGCCAAACATCACATCAATATTCTCAGAAAACAGATGCATTTTAGGTTGCCTGTACTTGTCTCAAATGGATCTTCACTAAGACAATCATTATCTTTGTTACACTTCTCCAAAATGGAATTCGCTTCCATTTGCAATTCTGTATTAATCCCCCAGCACTTGGACACTGTCTAACTTTTCTCACCCCTTCATGGATACTTACAGGTGCAACATACCCAGCTGGAAAGAAAGGGTTTATTATGTGTTTGTTATCTCAGCCACTGCTACAAACTCCTGACGGGAGACTACACAGAAAGGATGAGTTGGGAAGGGAGGTTCTATTAAATGGACTGTCCATAATCACAGTGTCTCCTCAAAAACCCTTAATGTCACCTTCTTCTGTGGTCACTTGACAAAAGTCATGGATGTCATGTCCTCTAAAGCTTAAGTCAGCACAGCTGCTTCCCTCTTTGTTTTGCATAGAGTGCATCTGGGTAGCAACACACACATTATATAATAGTAAGTCAGAGATTGAAAGGAGCCAGATTGCTAAACCCTTCTATGTGGATGAGATTTTTTATTTCCATCACCTGATAATTTAATTGCTCAATTAACTCTGCCTGAATGCCTTGGCTGTGGAAGAGGAATGTTCCCTTGCAGGTCATAGCAAACCAGACAGGAGGCAAGTAAGCAATGCAAAGGTAAATGATTCCTCTACAGCAAACCAAGTGCATCATCCAACTGTATTTTCTCTCCTGCTCTGCTCCTTGCTCCTCATGTTTTAGGGACAGAACAGGCACCGGACAAATAAAAGTCCATAAAACTCTGGTAGAGCCAGTATCATAAGCCTCACCAACATGGCTTAAATCCAAAACTTTCTTAGCCAATTCAAACCTAGCCTGGACATTTCTTCTTGCATTTCTGAAGCTCCATAATATGCCTAATTTAGGTAGCAGGGTGATCTCCTTGAGGAGGACTTTGAAACATCTGCTGCATCACTGAACATTATACTCTTGTTTTTCTTTACCCAAAAAGCCATTGGAAAGGATGTCACTAAAGTGGCACTTATTGACCATCCTGGGGCAGAGTGGGACTGATTGAGGACCTGTGGATGTAATTCTTGTCCATCAGCAAACCATATCTCAGAGGGCTTTGGTTCCAATGAACATGCCTGTAAATATTATTGCAGCAAACGACACATAATTTAATAATTCCTTCTTTCATAAGTACAGCATTCAAGTTCATTAACCCGTGTCTCTGCTGTTCATGTCAAAACCTGAGTGCTTCTGTACAATTTATGAAATCATGTTAGATTATTTATTTATATTATTTCTCATTTATATGTTAGAGAGCAAAAATTTCTATTAAAAATAATTTTAAATTGCTTAGGGATATGGGAGAGTCTGTATCACTGGAGACTTTTAAGATTGTCTGCCAGGATGCTTGAGAGCACGTTAATGTTACTAGATCCTGCCTTGGGCCAAGGAGATAACAAAGAGGAACTCTGTGACCTTGCAACATCTTTCCTGTCTGTTTCTGGAAACATTGAATGACAATGGCCTGGAAAAGCAGCAAACTGAAACCTAGTGAAAGAGACACTTCTGGTCTGTGCTCTCTGGAAGAAAAAAAAAAAGTCTATATCTAACAAAGTAATGAAAGAGAGAAGAGTTTACAATTGAAATCCGTGAGTACTAAAGAGAAGAACATCCTCTGCTACATGATCCCTACTTAAGGTCTTCTCATGAACATCATCATTAAATCCCTACCCATATTATAATTTTAAACAGCTCCTTCAACCTCCATTTGTGAACTTCCCCCTGGTAGTGCTGCTTTCCATCCTCATGGGAGCTCACATTAAGTCATTCCACAATGAACCTTTCCTAAATTCCTCCCTGAAGCCACCTCTAAAACATGTAGGGGTGAAACAGAATTTACTTGGCAGATTACTGACCCCCTTTTGCTTGTATTTAGGATGCAGTGTCTCCTGAATTCTTGGTCATTAGAAATCATCAGCCTGTTGATTCTACAAGTACTCACCATGCTAGAAAATCCTGTTTCTGCCTCATGCCATGCAAAGCCTGACTGGATGTTACTTTGACCTGAAAAAACAAGAAACTAAGTAGGTTTGCAGCCAAACCTCGACTGCTGACTATATCTGTGACAGGAAAAGGTGCATCTTTAGCAATGACAAATTATATTTAGAATATGTATTTTCTTAGACAGATCCTTTAAATCGGGGCAGTTCAAAAGAGGTTAATTTAATTAGAAAATATTTATCCCAAATGTCATAATGACAATCTTGAAATTCAAGATTAATGAAAGCCAGAAAGAAGCTAAAAATAGCAGCAACCATGTGTAACCATCCTGGGAAAGAGATAACAGAAGTAATAGGCAGTGAGGAACTGGAAAAGAAACCCAAACCAAAACAACACCCTACCTTTCAGCAGACAAAGACAATCAGAAGTGCACATTAGTATAAGCAAATGCATCAATCTATGAAAACATCTGTAATAATCAGATTGTCCATTATGACATTCATAGGGTAAAATCTCCCAACAGTAATACAGAAAAGGTAGGTATTTCTCATAGATATCTTTTTTGGAATGCAAGATATGATGCATATCATATCATGTATCATATAATAGCTTAAAATAAACTCAGACTGACATTTAAAAAGTAGTACTAGAAGTGGAATATTATTGAATCAGCATCCTGGAGCCCTCTGAGATGTCTGAAGATCTCATTATCCATGCTCATTTTCTGCAAGTCATTGAAAAATAAGGAAGCTTCATAGGTCAGAGAGAAAAACTAATCTTTAGAAGCACAAACAGGACAATCCAGGACTAAGGCCTCTCCCAATTATTTGGAGACAATAGCCAAGAAATAGCTAAAATAACTTTAAGTCTGCACCATGAAAAATTTATTAAAGAATGGGAATAAGTTTAAGTGTCATTAAGAAATTGAGAGACTTTGCAAGGAGAGACAAAAAGACAAAAAAAAAATGTACTTATAGCCTCTGACTAGAACTTCTCTGCTAGTAAACAAAATATTGTGACATCAGTAGTGACAGAACTCCAAGTAAAAGCAATTTTACTTTCAAAATGTTTGGATTAAGGAAATGCAATTGTAGCTTAATGTGTTTGGGATACCATCAGAAAACTGCCTTTAAGATGATAAATTTGCCTTTTTACTCCACCTAAATTACAGAAAAATCTGCAGAACATTTTAGTATGAAGATAGAACATTCTGGAAGAACTTGATGACTGTTACTTTACATATGAAAAGTGTTTCTATTCCATTCTTTGAGATTTTATCATGCAAATCATGCAGAAATGGGTGACTGAACATTCCGAAGACTTAACAGTAACTTTTACTCTGTTTGCTTAAGCAAATACTCTGATACCTGTCACCAGTTCAAATTTAATCTTGTCCCAAGGCTAGAAAACAGGTCACAGTAAGTTATGTTTGCCTTTTTGTTGTGAAACTTCAATGCATTTTCATACCAAGGACGCATGAAATAATTTCCAGGCCAGCTGACTTCACTGGTACCTCTTGACTGGTACAGGATTCTAAAATATTTGCCTTTTTTTGAAGAATGCAAGCACTGAAGGATAATTTGGTCCTTTAATTGTTACATTACCTAAGGACAATTTCTCTAAATGAGCCTGAAAGTGGTGCCAAGTTTTAATCTCACATGCAAACCTGAACCAGAGCTTCACAGAAAGCCCCACAGTTCTAGTGTTTGAGATATACAAGCACTGTAGGTTTTATTTTGTGCTGGAAGCTCATCAGCTTTCAAGCACATTTCCACGTTTATAAAGCAGTTGTGCAGACCCAACACAAATGAACAGGCAGAAAGCCACGGGAAACCAGAGCACTCCCAATTACCTGCAATTGAATACTGTTCCTCACAAAGACAATCACAGAAACAATGGGAAAAGACCTCTGAGATCATCAAGCCCAACCTATGACCCAACACCACCTTGTCACCCAGACCATGGCACCGAGTGCCACATCCAGGCTTTTCTTAAACACCTGCAGGGACAGTGACTCCACCACCTTCCTGGGCAGCTCATTCCAACACCTGACCACCCTGTGTGAAGAATTCTTCCTAATGTTCAGCCTAAACCTCCCCTGGCACAGCTTGAGGCTGTGTCCTCTGGTTCTGTTGCTGTTCCCTGGGAGCAGAGCCCTCCCCTCCCCTGGCTGCACCCTCCTGTCAGGGAGTTGTGGAGAGTGATGAGACCTCCCTGAGTCTCCTCCAGGATAAACATCCCCAGCTCCTCACAGGACTTGTGTTCCAGACCCCTCACCAGCCTTGTTCCCTTCTCTGGACGTGCATCAGCATTTCAGTATCTGCCCTGAATTGGGGGCCCATGTAAGAGCCTGATGGAGAGATGGAGACTTCAGCCGGCTCTTAAAACGTTGTTTATTGCATAGATGAGGTCACAGCAGTTGAGGGTCGTGGGTGAGCCCAGAGCTGCTGGCTATGGGCAAGCCGTGTGTCCTGAAGCCCCCGTAGTTCTGGTTACAGTGAATTATGTACTTTTCATCACAGAGCATCTTAATACGTGACTACCAATCAACACCTTTACTATTCCCTATAGCCTATCATAACTACTAACATTACCATATTCATGTTACAATTTTCCAATCATGAAAGGTTAGCATGTTACAGTTTAAATTAGAAGTTGTTTTTCAGTTTTCTTGCAGTGGAAAATTCTGAGATCTTTTCTCTACTTGCGACATTGGCTTTCTTGTTTGCCTGTGAAAATCCTTTTGTTTGGTAAAAACATCTTTTGTTTGAGGTGGATTTATCCTTTGCTCTAAGTCATAAAAACACCTTCCAACCCACTTGTTCTTTGCCTTTTAGTTACCCAGTAAGACTGGCTCAGCAATCATTTTCTCCTATATCAAAACTTGCTATCATTTCTATTCCTTCTTCAGATTCTACATTCAAAGATTTTGCTGTTATACATACATATCTGTGAGACCTTCCTGTCAAATCCTTATCCTTCCCAACAGGCCCACAACTGGACACAGCACTGGAGGTGCAGCCTCAGCAGTGCGGAGTACAGGGGAATTCCTTGGGGACTTCCTTGTATGATAATTGATAAAAGATTCGTTTTAATCACAAAAGCATTGGGGTTTGTATAAACCAGAATACTAAGGTCTGAAGTGAAGCATGAACACTAGATAAAGGAAAATACATTATTAAATCATTCTGTTTTAAATCATCTTGTTATGAATATTATGTTTTCCAAGTAAGTTGTATCTACTACCAGCTTGCAAAATCCGACTTCCCAATAGCCCTTCCTGCCTTTGTCTGATCAGTGCTGCCAGTCTCAAGGAGCAGACTCCCAGATTTCACCGGTGGTTATCTACAAGGACCAGATGGTTATCTGTGACTGACTATCGCTCAGAGACTTTGTGAATTTGGATACGGATGTTTATTCGACCACCACTGCTTACCTGGCAAAATTATGACAGCAAAAAAACAAAAATTATTGATTACAACGAGAAACCATAGTATAAGAAGAGGCTGCAAACCAAGGTTCTGTGGAGCGTGGTGTGGGCAGTGACCCCTCACGCTCCCCAGCGCTGCTGGATCCGTCTAGATCAAATAAAGCAATCTAAATTTTACTGAATGTCGAGCCTTTTGTTTCTCATTGATGACAGCTGGGGACTCCCTCGGTCCCGCTGGCCGCACCGTTGCTGTCTGCAGAGGCCGCTGAGAGGCAGGAGCCGCTGTTGGAGCTGGCGGGGAGCTCTCGCCGCTCTCCGCCTGCAGTGGCCACCGCTGCCCCGCAGCCGGCCCGGGTGACTCAGGAGCGGCAGCGCTGCCAGCCCGGCCCTCCCGGTTCTGCAGCTTTTGTGATTCAGGCTCGCACCCCCCGCTCCCGGCGGCCACCCCGGGCCACCCCCCGGAGCCCTGGGACGTGCTGCTGCTCCACAGACCTCTCCTTGCTTTCAAAGCAATCTCCTGCCCGGAGCGCCTCGGGAAAATCTCCCTTTCAGCATTTACAACGAAGAATTACTTAACAAAGCAGAGCGAGGAAGCGCTTTAACAATATCTTCTACTGTGGCTCCGGAAGAGCGGAGCGCATCTGCTGACTAACAGCGGGGATGGGGTGGGAAGGCAGCTGGCTCCTCTGCGAGGGAGGAGACAGCTCCCCAGTGATGCTCTGGGCGCTGCAGGAAAAGCTGTCATCTGCAACAGCAGCCTCTTGCCTGTCAGGGATCTAACACCCACCGCTTCCACAGCTCCTTCTCCCCCTGGCTAAAATGCATGTTTAATAGAATGTGCCTGGAACACTGAACAGGAATTAAACTGCGGCTACAGCTCTCCATTTGGCTAAAAGGGTTAAATACCACTGAAAAAAATTCTAGTATTTGTGTAACCTTGGGAAGGAAGACCCCAAATACATAAGTCCATTTGTAATAAAATAATCTGTGAAAAGTGAATGAAAATTAGTCTGGTGTGCTCTTTCCCGAGATCCACACACTGTCCTGAGAGCAGAATGCAGTTTTTGTAAAAGACTACCAGGATTCACACAAGTTCACAGGCTCACTGTGGCACCTCAGCCCTTTGCTAGCAGAGGAGAGTAGAAGTGCAGCCTCCCAGGAAAAGGCATGAATGTGGACAGGATGGGAGACAGCCACTTCGGCACTGATTGAATTTCCTGAAGAAACTTTTGGAGAGTGAAGGGTTTCCTCTTGGGAAGAGGGGGCACAGGGCTCTCTGTTTCTACTTCTTATAAACAGGTTTCTTTAATTCTTCAGGAAAACACAGCAAATAAAATACTTACACAGTGAAGATTGATGGATCTCTCCAGGTTCTGGGGTCAAAGGCATGCAAATACTAAGGAGCAGAACCTCCCAATGATATCAACAACTGCAAAAAATATTAATTTTGTTTCAATTATCTTCTGTAAGGGCGGACATGACCAGCCAAGACTACTCCATCTTATCTACCTGCTTATGATCAAAATTTTTTGTCAGCTGCTATTCAAGTGCTCTGCAAGTCTTCAAACACCATACACCCTTCACCTCATGCCTCAATTACATGCATCCTCACCACAAAACAGAGTGACTCAAAGTCTGCCCACACAGATCATGGCCTAGACAGCTGCTGATCAGGATGTGGAGGGTTCAGCCACATCCTGAAAATGGAAGAGGCCACAAAGTAGGACAGACAGGATGGCACTGACAGGCGTGTGAGTCAGAACACAAGGGAGAAATGAAGATACTGTTGACAGCATGATGAGCCTGGAGGCAACAGGGAGCCTAATTTCTAGACACATACAGAATGGTGAATCAAGATAAAAACCCTCCACAGCAGATGCTGTAACACTCTCTCAGGACATGTTCCTGAGCACAGAGTCTCACTGGGATGTATTTATACCCCTGTCAGGACCTGTGTGAACATCCCTCTAAGACAGGAGAGAAAGCTTCAGAGAATCTTTTGTGATTATTAGTTATGTTAGAAGAGACTGGACCTTTGTCTCTCTGTTAACTTTTTGAGTCAACTCCATGGGTCACCAGCCAGAAAACCCAACATGAAATGCAGTCTGGTGTTTTGTTAATAATATACTCTGTGTTTGTTCATGTTCTTTAATCACATGGTTTTTGCTCTGTGGAACATCCTGTCTCTCTGGCCTAAGCCAGTTCAGAAGTAAAGATGCTTTGGACTGAATCCAGACAACACATACATTTTGTCTTGCTCTGGAAACCCTGTGTCAATTTAAAACCATTCAGCAGGGTTTGTATTACTCTATTTGCCTGAAGGATAAAAGGAACATGTTTATAAGACATAGAAACAGATAGCCCTGTGCCCTCCCTCCTCCAAGAGGAAACACTTCACTTTCCAAAACCAAAAGGCTAACATACCAATAACTTTATTAAAATTAACTGCCTGTACCAAGTTATTCATCTATTGCTACTGCTATGTTTCTAATATATCAGCAAATGTGGTAACTGCTTGTTTTTCTGTATTTTCATACTAAGGTCACAACACTGATATTTCATACTAAAGTTTGTCTGGTTTTGTGCAGAAGGTTTTGGGGGTTTGGGCATGTTGAATTAATCTCTAAAACTTGTATTGTGTTTCTACTTCCGAGTATTAGTTAACCACCAAATATGACTCCAAATCACTGCCACTGTTGGCAGCAGAACATATAAACATTATTCATAAACTTACCACTAAACTGCTAACACCTCAGATCCCCAGATAACTGACAGAACCTCTGTGTTCTACCACTGCAGCTTCCTGAACTATGCCAACAGGACAATATGCACAACACCCACTGGAGAACAGTCCCAGTGCAGCAAATCCTCCTTCAAGTCCCATCTGCCTCCTGCTTTCACAAGCTGGATAACAGGATTTTATTCAGCCTGTTTTATTCACCTTGATTTCCACCATGTCACTCAGAGTTTACAGAGCACCTCAGTGCTTCACCTTCTGCCCTATTTGTAATATCCAATGGGTAAACTACTGAAACTGTGTCAGCACACTCAGGGGGACAGGATCCACAGAAGACACAATTAAACCAACCAGCACAACAACAAAAAAGCCCCTCAGGATTTCCAGATCTCAAAAATACAAATAAACTGTGTAACACAAAAGCTATACTAATGAAGTTATATTTTATAATAAGAACTAGCAAATAAATGTATTGCAGAAATGCCATTTCAAACCAAGTACACATATTATTTGTAACAAAGAAATATTGTAACATAAAGGAACCAGATCTGACCATCAGGAATTTGCAATAAATGTTTTACATGGACATTTTAGTCTGAAGAGACCTATTCTGATATTAAGCAGGTAAATTAACCAATAATTAGCAAAATCACTGCAAAACAACTTATCCATACCAAGAATGTTTAGCCATGTTCCCCACAGGGTGTTTGATTCCTGCCTTACAGGCAATATTTAAGTTGGTCTTCACTGTGGAACAGGTACAAGTGTGTCCTTACTATTAGCTGTCATGTTGGATATTAGCCATAAAATGGCATAGCTACTTATTGCTGGAGATTCACTATTAAATGAGATTTGTGGGTTTAATCTTTCATCATAAAATAGATTAAATCTGCACCTTCATAGGAGTATAAGCACATAACCCTAATAAGACACTACTTGTCCTACACAAAAATAATAAAATATTTGATTACTGGGTTTCTGAGTGACAACTTTCGTTTTTCTGGTGGAACTCAGTATTTCTTACACATGTTTTAAAAAGCTGATGCTGATTAACACACACTGCATATCCAGTAGGAACGCTGGTCTAACGCTGGGGCAATAATGAGAAGGGATCTGCTGACTCCAGTATCACTTTGTTGCCATCAACTTTATGTGGAAATAACACAGGTATTTTATATATCCCAAAATTTTGCACTTGGGATGAACATGAATCAAACTATATTATTTGGAGCCAAATGAATGTGAGCGAATGTCATTCAAAGTGACACGACCGGATGTGACCCTGAGACAAACTCTGGTTATTTCTCTGTGTGTGTTTGCAAATTGAACTCATGAAGCACATTAACCACAAGTTATTTCTAATTTTGTGGGGGTTCTTTTACTGCAGAGAGAGAGGATGTGCTAACTCAGAGTGGGCATCTCTCCTGACCACCTGATTTTGTCCTGCTAACGCTACACTTGTGTCATTTTCATTTTGTAAAGTGACTTCTACCTGGCCTGTCCTTGCAGGAGAAGGATGCTCTTTTGACCAAGGAAGAAATATTGAGTACACACCATGCAGCTTGTTATGCTGCCATTTTCATAGAAAACAGAGTTTGGTGAAAGCAGCTCCGGGACGAGCTGAATTAGTGGAACCCAAGTTTAAATGGATTTTGCAGCTCCTACCTGATTTACAGTTCTCTGCTGTCCTCAGCTCATGTCAATAAAACTCTCCTCCACTTCCTGTCACTGCAGACTCCTGTGTAACAACACACCAGCTACCACACCTGCTCAGAAACCAGCTGACACAAAAAAAAAAGTGTGGAGAGACAAACTTGACAAAGTTTGATTCAGAGCATTCTTGCACAACAGCTCCCTGTCTTCCAAAATGTATATGAAAATAAGAATATCTAAGACTACATTTCTTCTTAATTTGCCAGAAATTTTCATAGATGGGATTGGACTCATGCTCACAAAATACTCAAACACTCATCTAAAATGCAGTTTTGAAAAGCAAGAAACACAAAATTCTGACAGTCAAATATCTTACTTTGTCATTGACCTTATTTTCCTAAGAAATGCTCTTACCACAGGAATTAAATAGAACTATTACATCTTAATTGCTAATTATTAGGTAAATATTAGGACATACAGAGATGTTAAATAGGTGGTCTGATAACCCAGGACTTTTTATTCAAAGGACTACTATTCGCTGAGGAAAAAATATTACTTTACACAACCTGAGTTCTCATTTCTAGTAGAAGTCTTCTCCTGTTAACAAGAGAGAAATGAAACTAGCATCCCCTTCTTTTCTCCCTTGTTATCCTATAATTTAATTCCATAAAAATTCAGATAGCATTGACATGTATGTACCTTTGGAGAATAAAAGACCAGTATAAAGCCCAATCCCAAAAACTTGGGGTTTCCCTCAAAGTAACAGCTATGGACCTGGCAGTCTGTATCTGGTTTTAAGTTTTGTTACACCCAGTGTGATACTGTCCATCCTGAGCCTGTGTGACTGCAGCTGCTGTGAAAATTTCATGACAGTAAAAACAAATGAAGAAACTACAGCATAACACTCTTAATATGTCCATAAGGCATTTTTTAGGCTTGCATAAACCTCCTGTAGCATGTTTAAATTACTATTCTTTTTTTACAACTGCGGGAGACAGAACAAAGAAATGGCTTTTTTCAGAGTTCCACAAAAAGCAGAGTAGAGCTCCTCAGGGCAGCAGAGAGCAGCCCTGGATATACACACAGATGGTTGAATTGCTGAAGACTGGGAAAAAGGCAGGAGTAAAAAATTAACCTGAAATTTCTGGGTTTGTACATAGCTTCTGTCCTCTCTAGGAGAAGAGGTGCAGGAGAGGACAGACCCTCTGCCATTTCTTTCCCACCTCTACACAGTTCTGTGACCCAAATCCCCCTCCTCTGTGCAAGGTTCTTGGGCAGGTAAGATCTGCCTCTTGTCCTGCCTCAGTGTTTTGAGATTCCAAAAGGTTTCTGCACCCTCACTTGAAAAGCTACACGCACGTCAAACCTCTACTGAGCTGACTTTTTTAAGTAACAAAACTTGTCAGACAGGTGGATCTTGAAAAAGAAAATCATTAGAATTTAAATCTGGAGAAGACTAATGGGAGACTCTGCTGTGATCTGACACCACAGACACCTAAAGTTTTACACAGTCACTTTTGGAGGCAAAGAGCAAGTGTGATCTGGATAAAATCCTCAGGAAGAAACCCAGACAGTATTGATAAATTTCAAATGACTGTACAATCACCTCACAGTAAGAAGCACTAGTGACAAATCATCCTCATTTTTCCAATACCTTGCCTTTAGAAATAGTGAATTAAATACTTCTCTTCAAGGAAAGGCTTTTTGTCCATATCTATATCTATTCTATTTTAGATCCTGACAATTTAGAAGTAGGTTTTTAATACTATGGTGTACCAAAAAAAAAAAAAAAAAAGGGCCTGGAATCAGTTCTACAAACCTCCTTATGCAGAGAAGTAAAACATTATTTAAAAAACCCCAAACAAACAGCTTTAAAACTTCCATACTTGAGATAGAACTAAACAAACCAATGCCTGTGTTTTGTTTTGAGTCTGAAAAGTTAGAGTTGGATGAACTCCAGAAAGACCAAGTGAAATTAAACAGGCCAGAAGAATCATAAATTTTGCTTCTATAAAAAAAGAAGCATGTGTTTAGCTTGCCAACTAAGAAACCTTCCCACGAGGGAAGGAGATGAAGAACAGTTTTTAAGCTTCCCATCTGCACAGTCTTCTGTTATATTTTGAGAAGTTAAAATAATCTTTTGGAGATGAAAGTCTAAAGCAGAGAGATTATCTCCCTGAAAGAATCAGGGAAAGAGCAGAACCACTGAACACGACTTGCAGTGCAGAACACACAGAAGGGTCACACACAGACAATGCCACACTGCACTCAGGCAACCCCTAGCATGGCACCTACTTCCCCAAAGACACAAAAGGATAAGAATTTTTCATTATCTCCATGTGAGATGACTCCTCTTCTACATTATAGCCTCTAAAGCCAATTCACTAATTTCTTTTTTTTTTTTTCCCTGACTTTGTAAAACACTCTTGGTTTAAAGATAGTTACCCAAAAATAGAGCAATCAGGCAGGGCAGATTGTAAGGTGCAGTATTTAGGCACTAATTGGCAATACCAACTTTCCCCACAATCCTTCAACCACACAAGCAAAAGCAAGATAGTGTTTGCATGCCCAGTCCTAATCAATATTGTATTTCAGCAATTAATCACCTTGCTACAGAGCATAAAAACACACAGGAGTGGCTTTGTCCTGCCTGTGCTTTCAGCAAGGCCAGCCTTAGGTTGTAGCATGAAGTGCTAAATATTGGACATCTCAAATGGTTCAGCTGTTTAGACTCCTTTTCTCTTTTAACAACACTGTGGTCCATTTTAAACCACAGAGGAGAACAGGTGTCATGATTTCTATACACTGTAATAGTTGTGCACAGCCCACTTTAAAACACCTAAAAAACCCTCATTGAGTTACAATCCAAAAAGTCCAGCTCTTGAAGTCCATCATCATTCAAATGGAGCTACACAAAACAGAAGATGCGAGAACAGCGATAAGTCTAAGTCACAAAAATTTTAAGAAATCCCCAAGACATCTCCTTGGAAGCTTGTAGGTGTCCATGTGGCAAAGAACTGATGTTATGAACTCAAAGGTACAGCAATTTAACGAATACTGGAGTACAAAAATATTTTATAAAAATTTTTTTCTCTGACCAAGAGGAACACATTTACATTGGGTGGTGCAGAAAGAATAAACAGAGAAGCAACATGTCTGAAAAACTGAGGCAGTGTCAGTTTTAATACCCTTAATTTTTTCCACAGAGTAGGGGCAATTCAAGGGGTGTGATAAAAGTCCTTCTAGAAAATAGCTTGGGAAATACATCCTTGTGAAAATGTCCAAACCACAGTCTCAGAGGAAAAGAAAGTGGATCCAGGAAGAGAGTCCAAACCAACTAAGACTTTCCTATTCACAAAATGGCAGGGCTCAGTGGTCAGCTGTGTATATACCAGGTATTTTGCTGCTTTTTTGACATTTTCCCTGAAATATTTTAATCTGCATATATGACAGAGGTACTCAATTTATGATTGAATAGACTGAATAGATTGAATATTGAGAATATTCAGGTGCTGTAGAGAGGAAAAGGCTCTCCGAGGGCCAAGGGATCGATACAAGGCAGATCTTTATGAAGCAGATACACTGCCTTTATTTTTTTTTTTGGACAAGACCAATATTCTCTGAAAGCAAGTATATTCCAAATGCAGATATGATTCAGACAATCAAATTAATTATAGGAAGTCAGAAGAAACAGGCATCTGCATTCTAGCACAGTTGAGAGGAGAAAGTAAAACTCCTTATAAATGTAAGTGCATTTAATGTCCATTAAATGTGTACCATCCTTACTGACATCTAATCTGTTTAAAGGCAATTCAGTTACCAGTCTGCTCTAAAATACAAAAGCACACAATAAACATAGCAGGCCAGCAGATTTCTCAGATAGGCAGAACTGCCATTAAAATAAATATATTTCCAGGCTATCTCTTTCTACTTGTAGTTTATTTTCTACATGTACAGCAGAAAGGCAGAACAAAAATGTTTTCATGGACTAGAAATAGGCAAGGTCAGTCCGTGAGTATTAGCAAGGGCTTCCTCAGCAGCTTATGCAGACTCCAACATTGTGACAAATCATCACAAGGCACAGGTGGAGGCTGGTATGAACAGTTAAGCCTGGAACAAGGGAATAGACTACAGACATGTGAGCTGGATGAACATTAAGCTCAGGTACATTTATAGCATTTTACAACTCATGGGTTTATTCATGCTCAGAAGCCCAACTCAGCTGGGAATGAGGCGTCATGACAGTGCCAGGAAACCTAGAGAACAAGTTTGGAAATTATTCATTTTTGTACAAAGAATACATCTCAGCAATTCCATCCTGGCATTGTTCTACTAGCAAAGAAATTATACCCCTCCCAACAACCCTCATAGCAGGACTTTGAAGACTTCAGTATTGCAAATTGATTTCCTATGCTACAAACAAAATACTTTTAAAAGTGCTCTGACCATGGGTGATCCTCAGCAGTCCTGCTGCATCCAGGACACTTCCAGGGACCAAGCCACACACTACTCGTATTTCTGCTTAAACTTGGGTCTTGCCCAAAGGAAGGCCTGGCTTTCTTCCACTGCAGCTCTATTAGCATTGCCAGCAAAGAGAATTTATACAGAGTAAAGGGACTGGCATTCCTTCTACAATAGGGCCAATTGTCTCAGGCTGCCACATTCAGTTAAATGTTTACTTTGTTGTTTCGCAACTCAACAGGAAAGGAAAGGTCAGACAGGCCCTGCTGCAGAACAAAGATGTTGTCATTCATCTATTCACCTCAAGCCAAGATTCCAGTGGGAGACTACTGCTTTCCAGTTTTTTTTCCTCTTCCTCCAGGGGAACAGACACCATGTAGTAAATTAACACTCCAGCAATTGAACCAGTCTGGTTTCATATTCTAAAAGAAACATGAGATGTCAAAGTATTCTGTAAAGGTCCTGAAAGAGGAATATTGCCAGGATTTGTTTACCAAGACTAGCTAACAGAGGAAGATTAATCTCTTGATACTACCCTTGAATACCGTCCCTTTTGGCACACTTGAAAATGAGAGACGTAGCACAGAGAGAGCCATAAGTGTGCAGTTTCCTGTGACACAAAATTTCTCTTGGCTTGAAGTAGTGGAGACCCTATTCAAATTCAGAGTCTTCCAGGGGCTGCTTTTGCCAGCACAAGGGTAAAATAAGAGCAACTGTTTAACAGGAATGAGACTGTTATTCTTGACTTGCTATGAATGGAAAACCTGCAGTTTCACTCTCAGTTGATGAAGCATGAATGCACATGGACAGACACTTGGACATGTATTCCATTAAAAATATCCAAAATCTTTCTTAACCTGGGCATATTTCTTTCTCTGTTCAATTAACACAAAGAACAGAGATTAGACAATGAAAACCCATCCCAATAGTAATCAAACTATTATTGTGAAGCAAAATATGCATGGGTCAAATATAATGTAATTCTCAACTAATGGCAAAGATGCTCTGAGCCTGTAAAGGAAACGTGGATTATTTACTCCTGGCATGAATAAGTCATGCTCTTGATGAAACTTGTGCCACGTTGTTTGTGATGGTCTGAGTGGCCAGATGGTTGTTGGGACACTGCTTTGGATGGGATGAGTCACATCCCAGCAACACCTGTTTCTTTCCACTGGCTACTGAGGAAACTGAGATAACCAGCTCCAAAGCAAAAGCCTGTATTTGAACAGGTAAATCCTTCCTGCTTTGTTTCTTCCTGAGCTAAACGTGCAGTTCATAGATTAAACAATAACTCTAGGACCTGAAGAGACTGCTGTGCCTGCAGAGTCTGGGACATTTCATCTTTCTGAGACCAAACCTCAAAGACACAAGCTCATACCATTTCCAGCATACACTGAGGAATCCCAAATTGGGTGTGCGGGGAGGAGTTTGGAGATGACAAGGGACAACAAAAATCACAACCACAGCTGACTGAGCAGGTGTGAATTATCCAAACCTTCCAGCTTTGAAGCTGCTCACACAAATTAAGCAATACTTGTACCGTAGGTGGTTAAAAACTATATCACCATTCTGAGACGGCAAGTGTGTATCTGATTCCCAGACTCATTAAAGAAGCTAAAAAAAAATCCCTCAATGACCTAAGGTGGCGGCAGGATCTGAATGGAGAAGCACAGATTTCTTAAAAACTGTCAGTCTATAAACGGCCACACGTGGCAGTGATGCACAGAAAGTCTCTGAACATGACTCAAAACTCTCCCTCATAAAGGTAATGGGAGCATTCCTGGGCCAGATATTCTGGCTGCAACTACTGTCCTCATCACTGGATAAGAACTTTGTCATTCCCAGCAACTAGTACTGGTAGAAGCCTGACTTCTTTAGGAGACAGGCAAAGATCAGGTTTTTACAGATCAGACCTGATCAGCCAGACCAGGCTCTTCACTTCAAAGAGGTCAAATAATCTTCAAGTTCACGTATGACTATGGATATATTTTGTCAAGTAAGCAGGATTTTCATTCCCAAGTCAATACTATTACATTAGCAAAGAAAGCAGTCTCCTATACAAACTATATTATATCACATACTATCCTGGTCAAACAGCATTTTAAGTTATGTTTGAAGACTGAACCACCATTGAAAACTTGCAAATGGGTAATATGATACAGAGTGCTTTAACAATATTACTGCAAGATTACTCCATTCTAATTCCACCAAATCACTTCATGTCACATTTTGAAACTGAGATGTGAAAGGGCTAATACAGTACTGCATTCATAAATTCATATTATGTAAAAGAAGTACTGACCTCAGGTCACAGAAATAATGCAAGCACATTCAGAATTTTGTACATTAGATCCTGTATGAAGAGAAAGAGATTTCATTTTTCTTCACAATTACTCAGAAAAGACCATGACACAATAAAAAATTCGTCAGCAGGATTTCTTGAGTATCTGCCATGTTACTCAAGAATTCCATGTATCTCAGTCTCTTGGCTAACACAGAATTTAAACAGGAACACCCACAGTGGTTTTTAGAACATACCAGCATATTTTATTCTAAAAACCACAAGGGCAAGCCCTCTGCTTTACAAACCGTACATGTACTTGTGTGTTTCATTTGGCTGACTGGAAATCCAGCTTTTCAGAGCTGAATCATTACAGTTTGATGACACCAAATAAAGGGTAGTGACTCGTGCTCTCATGCAAACAAGTGGACAAAGTAGAATGTCAGAGACAGAAATGAGCTGTGCTCTATTAGGACACTGCCCCTCTTCTTTTGAACCTTCTCAGAAGGGAAATTTGAGAGCGTGGAGGAGCAGCAGCACAGAACAAACACCAAATACATTTTGTGGAGAGCCTGAAGAAACCACACCTCTGTAGAACACAGTGATCTCCTGCTCACTGCACACTGCAGGCCCCATTAAAATGAAGAGGGTGGTGGGGACACCACTTCAGCTTTCTGTAAGACTCAGCATGGCAATCTAGGCTGTGATCCAAAGCCTGGGTGTGCAACCTCAACTCTGTTATGCTAAGACTACTGTTGAGACAAAGTGTAAAAGCCTTACAAGGTAAAATCATGGACAAAGTATAATAATCAAGATGTGAATAAGTCCAATGATTAAGGGAAGAAATACCGACATGAAAAGGTAACACAAAGCCAAAAAATCTAACAAGAGAGAGAGAGCAGAGAAATTTCATGTTTTGTGCCACTTCTACTCTCTGTGAGATCCCAGATGAGATCTGTTCCTGCAGATGTTCATGAAAGTGCTCTTCTCCTTTGATTACCATTCACTAAATTCCTATTAGAGTTAGGGAAAAGCACTGTCATGAAAATGAGTGCCATACATATTCCTTTATAGCCCTCCACATGATTCACAAGCAATTATTTAAAAGCTATAAAATTGTTCGTCTGTGGGGGTGAGTCAGAGAACTAGCAAGTGACATGTTTTCTGGACCATCTGCGTGGACATCACAGACTTTTGTCAGGATTCCTACAAGACTAAAACTATTTCTGAGACTGATTGCTTTGTGATATAAACTCTGTTGTCAGCTGATTATAAAGATACTGTAAGAAGGAGAGAGGTGAGACTCAGGGTACTGAGGACAAACACACACACAGTTTCACTGGCCATATTTACTTTTACATACATGGTGGACATATTTCCAACAGCCTATTGCCACACAACTGAATGCAAACAACAGTTAGCTGATGTTGTGACAGCAAATAAACCCCCACACTGTTATGATTACAAGCATAAATACTCAAAACTATTGATTGCAAAGATGAACATTATCTACCATTTGGAAACACTTAGGAATGAATATGGCAAAACATTTTAAAACACCTATGTTGGTATGTTCTAAAAACCACTGTGGGTGTTCCTGTTTAAATTCTGTGTTAGCCAAGAGACTGAGATCTGTAAAGTTCTTGCAGGGGCCTTAGTTTGTTTTTCCTCTGGGTTGATTGTTTTCCCCTCAGAAACTTAACTGAGTACTAATAAAGGCATATCAGTGTTAAACCTCTCTCTGGATACCAAATACTGCTATAAAGTAAACATCACCCAAACAGGATATAATTTCTATATATATGCTACAGTCATATACTACAATGAACACTATAAGCAAGTGAAAAGTAAACTTCATTTTTCCTAGAGGTTTATTCCTGTTCAGTCTTTAATGCCTCTTCCTTTTAAGAAGTGGCTCATGATAGCATGTAGGTGGAATCTGGAAATGAAAGGCTGTTCCACAATCATGGTTATGCTGCATGCTGAGAAGTTAATTTTATTATTCATGCATTCCCAAAAGAGGCCAGAAGGACATGGGCACAACTACAAAACACATTCTGTACTTGTTTCCATATGGGGGTTATTTCTCATCAGCAGGAAGGCAAAGATTGATCTGTCAGAAATCATCAAGGGGCCATTCACCCCTGTTATGACAAAATCAGAGTAAAACTACTTTTGAATGAATTTTTCAGATTGCAAAATGATAGCTAGGAACCAGAGGGAGAATGTAGTGCTCCAAACTCTGAATTTTATGGAATCTAGGTTCATACTACAACACTACTATACACAGTGTGCTTTTACTTATCTTTCGTACCAACAGCATGATGGCAGTAAACTGTGACCACATTGATTAAAAAGTCCTGGTGTTTAACAGTTTAATGGCTGACTCTGGTTACATTTTTGGCATGAATTGCCAGAGAATGCCTGTTTTAAAAAGCAAAAAGCAGCTGCTACAATTACAGCTATATTGAGAGATTAGGCATGCCTTTGAAATCTACCTTCATACTCTCAATAGGTGTGTTGGCCACTCAAGGCAAACTGAACTGGAAACAAGCAATGTGAGCTAGAGTACACATTGTGACATAGAAAATACCAACCCTTGTGTCAATCAGCTCTTCAGACAGGAAACAGATTCTGGAAAAGCTGTCTCTTAGCATTTGTGGTTTGCAGCAACCAACAGCCCAAAGCGTTCGGCTCACAATGAATGAGCAGGAAAGAGAAGTGCTTGAGTAGCTCTGACATGCTGAGTCCTGCACACCACAGTGCGGTGCTAGAGACCAAGGCTGGCTTGGTGTGCACTCCCAGATGACTCTGCAGTCAGGTGTAGAGCAGCGCCTGTTCACCCACGCTGCCCTCACCTTTACCTGAGAAAGGCTCACTCTGCACTGCCCATCCCGCAGCTCTGTGCCCATTGAATTGTTGAACTGTGTTCAACATTCTCACACCACCCGCACAAACTCAGAAGCAAGAACTGCAGGGATATACAAGTGCTACACAAGCACACAAATTCTACCCACTCTTTGCTTTTCTTTTACAGCACACAGATCCAACAGTACGGCCAGCTCAGTAAGCTGCCAGTTCACAGCCACACCACACCAACGCTAGGAAAGGCTGGCACAAGTGTCAGAGGGCACTGCCTGTTTGATCTAACTACAACCTTGGACTAAAGCTTTTAGGCTCTGTCCAACAATAATGGTTATCAGCTTACTCTTTACAATGAAACTCCCTGTTCCCAAAAAGAAGCCAGGATTTTCACTGAGGTAGCAATAACACAAAAATATGGAGGGTGATTCTCAACTATCTATGTGAAGTTCAAAGTAATTTCTTGCTAACCTTGCCTCTTTAAAAACCTTCCAAACATAATTTGGCACTGTATTTTAAGTTGACCACAGGAAGCACAAAACGGGAAAGTCCAGGAGAAGCCTTGTCTTCCCTTCAGGCACTTCCTGTACTAGTGACAAAAGCATAATGCAAAATTGCTAAGAAAGTACTTCATGTTTAGGTTACACTTTGTCTTCCTTTTAGGCAAGAAATATTTGTTCATCAAAAATCACAGCCTTGAAATGACAATGCCCACCTCTGCATCACTGTGTCTGGTTAGAGTCTGAGCTTTTGGGAACACATGTCCGATAAAATAAGTTAAGGAGTAAATTCAGATAATGAACTCAGAGAATGACCCAAACTCTGTTTTTCCTCCCACTCTTCAAGCACACTGGGTGCTTAACAGTGATTCGATATCAGCCTTTGATAAAAGAAAATTACCTATACTCCACTCCACTAGCCTTGTAAGCTCTTAGCTAATGGAAGAAAAAGCTCAAAGGTCCCTTTAAGGACAAAGCAGATAATTCAAGCATTCCCACGTTATAAACAGACAAAACAAACAATTGAAAAGGCCACAAATTGTTCCCTGATATTCACACTTATGCAATGTGCCTGATCATGTTAAAAGTGAATTCCTTTTCCATGCTCCTAGACATCTAGGCAATAAAGGCAAGAATATGCAAAAGACAAAACGTTCACAAAACCTTTTTCACAAGTATTAATCTCTTAATTTTCTTCCCATGCTGTCTACAATATGTTCTTATTTTAAACTCTGTTTAAGCAGGATCTGTAATACACTAAGTTTCAATGCATGTTTGCTCCAGCCATGACTTGACCCTACAGAGAAGTCAGAATTTGGTGTGTGCTAACAATTCATTTTTCATCTCTGCTTCATTTCCATAGAAAGAAGAGGAGCATGCACAGAGCAGGTAGACAGAGCATGCTCTGTATTAGGTACCTGACCTGGATGACTGGAGAAGCAGGATCTTGAAGTGTCTGCTCCTTAATCTGGACACAGCATCGGATCTGTGCTGCACATCCAACAAGGATGCTTCTCTGCACTGTTCCCTATTCTCACTGAAATCTTTACATCCTAAATCATCAGCACACTTCTCTACTGCTCCCCACAGCTCCTGACAATCTTGAATAAGAGAAAACTAGGCAGTAAAGATTATGTCCTTAACTATGAGGGTTATTGAATTTGTATTCACACAACTGACAAAGGAAGAGGAGAGGAATAAAAAAATCAACACTCGACTTAGTATTTGCTGTAGGTTTTAATGAAAACTTCAGGATGTTCTCACAGCTCATTGGAAGAACAGGAGACAGGCTTTCACTTCAGGTGAACACAGAGTCTTTAAAGTCTCCCATTTCATGATGGTTGTTACCACAAAGGCAGGATCACTGTGCATGTTTCTGTGAACTTGCTAATGTTCAGTACTGTCCACAGAGCCTTCAATACTGCTTCCCCCGAAAGTGCCAGTCATTTCACCCAGCTCTTGCAACTGGGAGGGCTCTCCTGTCTTAAAAGGAAATACCACCTATGTTCAAATTCTTCAGTAAGAAGTAACTGACTCTTCTGTGTTACTATAGAGAGTATTTTCTAGAAGGCCCAGGTAGCTGTTGGGCAAACGACAGCAGGAGAATCTTGCTTGTGCCGAGAGATTTCAGAGTGCAAAAGACAGATAAATGTATAGGAACCAGCCTTGGGCTCCAGCTGTAACAACATTTCACATTGAGAGACAGATGCTGTGCATGATAAAAGCAAAAATCAGCAGGGAAAGTAGCTTTCTAAATCACCTTCTAAACCACAAATCAAGGAGTTCCGGGACTTTGACTACAGCAGCTAATGGGCGCACAACAAAAGGCGTGACAGGTCCTGGGGCAAGTAGAGATAAGCCCTCTCAAATGCCCACGGTCTTTCAGCACCTTAACAGCATCCTAGTAACATCAATTCAAACCACATCAGTTCCTCTAATAATCCACATTAAAATAGTTCTAATGCCTCATTCCTACTGAAGGAAGCTATTTGCCTGACTTTTCACTAACAGGTGACCCACAGACATACCCTGGATCCTCAGTCTTCTCTCTACGCTGTCTTTTCATCAAGGCCTAACTCCACTGACATTATTCCTCCACATGATAAACCCACCATGTTCAATTTGCAAACCCTTCCAGATCGAAACTTTCTCCTGCAGATGCTGAGAGCATCCGTAACCTCATGATCAGACAGCACCAAAAGTGCCACGAGAACATGTGCCCACAGCAGTGTGCCAAGGACACCTGAACAAGGGCAGTTCTGCACGACACAGGGCAGTTACTGTGAGGGGCAGGAGCAGGATCAGCAAAGGTGGGCAGTTTGAACAGAGATTCATTCTTAACAAACATCACCATGGGGGAAAAGTCATGGTCACTTTGGTGGGCTTTACAAACAGTGAAGTCCAGCACTCCTGGCTGAAAAGACCACACCAGTTAAATGCAGTCTAGCTTATTAGCATAAATGCTTTTAGAAAGGATATTATTATTCTATTCCCCCAGTACAGCAGCTTCCAAACTACAGTTGCTTTGCTGAGAGATGATGTTTCCATTGTAACCTGGAGAAACATGCAAAGTAATTTACACAAGAATACAGTAAACAGATCTTCCATTTGGAATATTTTTATGTGTTAAGATCAAATTCAGTTATGTCCTGATGAAACTTAAAAGTAAGGCAGGGTTTTTTTTCTTCAGAATAGAGAGTATTTCTCTTGATTTAACACATGGAGTACAGAAGACAGATATCCATCTGTCCTGTGTCTTGAATCCTCTGAGAGCTGCCACAGCTCAAACACTGGCAGTATCATCAGGTGCAAGCTTAAAATTAGACAAATAAATAAACAAAAATCCTTTTAAGAAGGTTTTGTTTTATGTTTACAGTCTGCTGTTACCTATGTGGGGTTGCAGGACAAACTCAAAACCTAGGGCGCATATTCTACATAGAGAGCTCTGCTGAAGGTAGAAAAAAAGCATTCTGAATTATATACTTATATTACTTTTAAAGTCCTACTGAAAATCCATAAACATTCAGTTTCATCATTCTCAGTTTTTATACAGTAGGTAATTAAAATATACAAGAAAGTGAATATATCTATAATTTATTCAGAGGAATACAACGGAGTATCATTCTCCTACTTTCTCAGGCATGCCTTCTGATATGAGAATCCCATCTCTTAGCAAATATATATCCAGGTAATTGTCTCCCTGATGATGCAAGTGTTCCTTCATACTACAGGCAACATTCTGTTCCTGATGCTACTGATTGACAGACTTACAAAAAGCTAGGGGACAGCAAAACATTACAACTGCTGTTAACTGTCTTTGTTGGACAACGCTATGCTTATTTTGCTCTCCAAAAATTGAGATTTTTAGGGACAAATGTGAATGTATTACACCTAAATACTAATTCTTCTAAGTTGGTGTTTTCCCTTTCCATACAGGCAACAGCATTCTGCTTTACAAGTAAGAAATACTGCTTCCTGTACACAAAGCCATGTAAAATGATATTACAGGAAATAATGGATTTTTTTTTTAACCTACAAAATAAACACCACACCCCAAACACACCCCCTAACTTGTTTTCTGTTTGAGACTCATAGACTGCCTGCAGGTACTGCTGTCCTCATTCTGCCTCTGGGAAAGGTGATAAATCTTATCAAAAAGTAATTAGGACAGGGAGCAAACTGTGCTGTCAGCTGAGCCAAGGCAGATATACTCTGCAGAGTTACCTCTCCAACACTTCCCTCTTACCACTGCCTACTTACCAACTAAACTGACCAAATGAGTCAGTCATTGCAACAAAATGATGTAATGCATAAAAACTTTGAACTAGTAACCTCCAATATTCTTTGAATGCTCTGGAATAACCTCTGCATTAGTCAGGGAGCAGCAAGTACAATTTGCTGCTGCCTTGGTGAGTCATGAACAAAGAAAACTTGGCATCTCCCATAGGTTTGTGTTACCCTCCTCCTCATGTTCTTCCATGACAAGCCAATGTTTCCCAAACTGGGCACGTAACACAAGCACATTTGTGGTGCTGGCTACATCCCTGCTAGATCCTGCCAGTGACTAATTCATGTGTGCCCAAATCAACCAGACCTCCTGATCTGTGCTCCTCTGTGTTTACTTACACCTATCCAATAAAAAGGTGCATTCTGCCTTGGATATTTATCCAGATAACCTTCACCTGAAGACAATCTGAGTGTCTAAGCAGTGTAGCCTTACGCTTCCTGTAGGTGTTTTGTGTTTGCAGATTTCCAATTCCTCATGAAATCCACTGAATTACAACCAGCACTTTCCCAGTTACACAGTTCTCACTAGCTTAGACAGCCCTTCTGTAAAGAGGCAAAATTCAAAGCCTTAAGAGATGTTTCTGAAACACCTTGAGAGATCATCACCTTAAGAGATGTTTCTGAAAGTTTCTCCTTCAAGCAGTAGGCACTGTAGATTACCACCAGACCTACCCAAAATATCTGGATATTTATCAACACCAAACATCCACCAAACTGTCTCTTACAGACCTTTCCTTGCAGAAATTGCCAAAAGAACCTTTTGAAAGCTTTTGACTTACTTAATACAAGCACTAAATGCAGACTAGAGACATCTGGCAGTGCCTAGGAAGGCGAGGCATAATTAGTATCAAGAAATGTAAGGTAGGATAGCCCATTGAATTTAAGTGCAGACTAAAATGGATTTGGTCAACATTTATTTGAATGTGTCACTGGTAAGGGCTGAAAAGATGAGGGCAGTTTGGTTTGGCCTTTGTTGTTCGGGGGTTTTTTAAATAAAGACAGAACTGGTCCAAGAGTCGAGCATAAGAGAGTTAGCATCTTTCAAACAAAAAATGCCAGCTAGATGTTTTCCTCTTGCTAATGCAGCACTCTTCAAGCTGGTTTTTGACTCAGTCACTACAGACAGTAGATTTCAGTGGACAGGCATAAAGATTTATAGCTATTGAAATGACTTTCATAAAACTTTATCTCTACACAAAGTACAAATGCAAAGGTTTGACATCCTTCCTGATTTTCTGATGCTGTATAAGTCTGCATTGGATCATCTAGANAAACTGCAACAATCCCACAACAGTCCCAAGAGACAAGTTTATGTGAGGTAATCCTATTCAAGAAGCTCTTAAAAAAAAACAAAACAGAAAGAACTCCCCAGAACACCCTTCTTCTCCATACAAAAAATCAAGAGATTTTAAACTTCTAATTACTAAAAATTCAACTCAAAATTGCAAACAGCTTTCATGAAAATACCTGGCAGAAAACATCTTAGTATTTGTTGAATTCTAACATAAAAAAACATTTACATATTTTAAAGCTAAATACTTGGAAGCTGACAATACCAGGACGTAGGTCAAGCTGTGCTGTTTCACTCACCGGCTCCAGTAAGCCCAGAGTGTTACTTTGTCAACAACACTGGCCCAGATTTCTTAAATCTGAGGTGGAATTAAAAGGAATTAACATGTTCAATTAAGAAAAAGAACCTGGTGTCATTTATGCAGCTGGGAATTTGTGTGTATTTGGACAGCAGACCCGGGTTAATGCTTCTCTAGCTTCTACAATTTATACAGTTATATCAGAGTGGTCAATAAGCTTACATTAAAAAAGAAAAAATATTAATGAGTAAAAATGTCAGTTTCTTACACTACTGAATAAAGCACCCTCACTAACTGCATGTGCTCTTTGTAAGCAGGCAATGACATCTTGGCTGACACATCTGTGGTTCCCAACATCCTCTGAATCACAAGTGAAGCTCCAGCTCCCGCACAGTCCCAATATCCGGTGTTTGCAACAGGGCTGTGGGAGCAGACTAACAAGGGAGAAAGGCAAACAGCTGAGCAATGAATTCTCCTCTGATCCATACACACTGGGCCATTTGTATCACCTTCTGCTCACACAGGACAAATCCAGGCTCTCCATCACTGAGCATCTCCAATTTTGTCTTGTGTTAGTGTGAATCTATTTCTCTTCCTCAACAGCAACTTTGGGGACTTCCATTTCCTTATCCTTAAATATTCAGAGATCCTGATTGTGTTTCAGCTTCATAAAAATCAGCTCAGGATCTTTGCACTGCTGTTCCTTTATGGGCATGACCTCATTTTAGAAAGCACTGGAGAAGGCAAATATTAGAAGTACACCTTGCCATGCCAACTTTGAACAAGACAGATGTTCATTAACCCACGCTGACTGTTCCTTACAGAACTTCTCCATTCCCTTGGTCTCTTTGCTCAGCAAGCAGCAGAAATGGTTTGCTGCCAGAACCACTAGTGGCTCAGTAAGCATTCCAGCTTTCCCACTCAGCATTCCGAGCAGAGGAATCAGCCACAGAGGGTTTTTTCCTTTCCTCTGATTAAGACACTCATATGAAAGTTTGCACATGGCAAGCACTGCACATATTTTGGTACGATAGGAAACATCTGGCAAGCAGAGGCTGAAGCGATGGAAATCGCCTTGTTGGCTCTACAGAAGACAAACTAAAAAAGAGGCCACGAGGTGAGGACATTCCTGAAGTTAACACATTCATCACAGCAAGGGAAAGCTGCAAAGTAAACTTGAACTGCCTGCTGTGACAACTCCAGAAGCTTTTTGCTGAGCCCAATGCAAATAACTGCTCTAACTTCCTAACAATGAATAATGGCAGTAATTGCCTAAGAACAGAAAGAGGGAGTCTCTCCATTGCTGGTAGCAGTACAGGAGTAGATATACTGGACTAAAAAAGAAAGGATCCATCTAATTCTCTGTCTTGCCTAAGGGAAGTCGGTCCCAACACCAGTGTTCTTAAAGAAGGACAGATGGAAAAAAAAAAAAGCCCTACAGGTAATAGCTTTCCTTAGAGAGAGAGAGCTAACCTGGTTATCAAATTTCTTTTGTGCAATTCCCCATCACTTCCAGCCAAAAAGGCCAATACCCGCTGTACTCTCAGTGATCCCCCCTGGCTCCAATGCCTCTCTCTGACGTGGAAAAATCACCACCACTGCTTGCACCAGAGCCTCTTAAAGGTCCAGCTCCCATTTCATAACCTTGGCCAATATCTGAGCTAGTAGTTCTATGACTAGGAAAAATTAATCCTTCAGCAAGACTAAGAAGGTGACCACAGGAGGGGACTGCTAGTGAGACAGGATCAATTAAAAGTGGAGATTTCGATCCTTAAGAAATTGTCTCATGTGGAGTTTAGAGAACAGCCTCTCCCAACGGCAAGCAAGATACAAGTGGGATATACGGCTCAGCAAGCTGCCCTCCTATCCACAAGGGCTTACTCTGAAGGAAATTTCTCCAAGAATTCTGCTGGCTAGTTATAATGGTGCTTTAAATACACAGTACTGCAAGAGTCTAGCCAAATAAAAGTAAGAATTGCCAGTCACAGGTGGTCTTTCTGAGACTGGAGTAATCCTTTGGAAAGGATTATGGGCAGACTGCATATCACTCCTACCAACACCAAGCACTTGTGGACTGTCCCCTCTGGTACAACTCCTAGGAGTTAGTGAGGGTCCTCAGAAGGCGGGCAATGCCTGGAACTCTTCTAAGCCAAGTCTGCAGTAGCCTTGAAGAATCCATATGGTAGGATCTTTCTCATTCAATTAAACACAGATGAAGCACAACTGCATCTTTCCGGTTTCCATAGAAAAGCAGCACTGAAAGTGACACTTTGGCTCAGCTTTTCTCTCATTTCTGTTTTGTAGTCTAGTTTCTTCAGAGACAGCAGCCAGATCTAACATACTTAAGAGGAGTAGCCTCTTCTGAATCCTATCCAACCTGAAATACTGGCTTTGTTGGCCAGAGGCCCAGGTGAGGCTGTAACTGTGACACTACATGCAATACCTTGGCTTAACCTTTTCCCTCCCAAATTGCCAGATTGTATTTCAGCTATTTTGACATCTTAGCAACAAAGATCGCTTTATATACAGCTTTTTATTTCACTTTCCATTTGAGCATGCCTAATGCACTGCTCTGCAGCCACTACCTCAGTGCAGTTCCTTCCAAGCTCTGAGTCAGAGGCTGTGTCTTGCAAGGGCTCAGTCTCCCCAGAGGCCCCAGGCCAGAGGCTGCTGTGCCAAGTGCCTCCAGCCTGTGCTGGGGAGGGGCTCAGCAGCACCCTCACCTTTGGCCAGATGCTCGCTCTGTTCCACCCTTCCTGACTCAGCCTCAAAGAACAGCCAAGGGAACAATGTCCTTTTCTTACTATTTGTCCAAATGGGAGTCTGTAGGACTAGGCACAAGCAGGATCCAGGTTCTTTGAAAAGTCTTATTTTCAGAGAATTTCTTCATTTCTTCAGCCATGCCACAGCTAACTGACTGAAAAAAACCCAAAAAAAGCTAAACTAAATATTCAAATAAATTCCTGGGACATATCAGCACCTGGGTCCTCATTGTTGTGAAACTCATTGTCTTTAAACACAGCAGCTGTTGGGGAGTTTCTGTCCTTAGCTCCTTATTGGGGAAAACATTTTCTCCCCATATTCAGGAAGAAATTTTAAGAAGGCTTCATCTGCCACAAAAAACCTCTTACAGTAATACATATAATTCCTCATGCTAGCATTTTTAGAAGGCAACTTTCCTGAAGTTAAACATTGTGTTGGTTTTAAATATCATGAAAGCAAACAATGCACACGTATTCTGGGTAAATCTGGAAAAACAGAATTTAACCAAGCTGGACAAAGGTGCTCCTAAAGCTTTCTCTTTTCCTGTGCTTAGAACACGTTGGATTGTATGACAATTTACAGTGAGAGAGACCTTGGAAGGTCTCTGTTCCAACACCCTTCTGCAGGCAGGATCACCAGCCATTAGGTCAGACCAAGTTGCTCAGGGCTTGATTAAGTCTGATCTTGAAACTCTCCATGGGCAGAGACTGCACAACCCCTCTGAGCTACCTGTTCCAACGCTTCACTGTGAGAAAGTTCCCCCCTTGCACATACCCACAGAAATGCGTCTCTTCAACCACAGAAATTCTTCTTCTGACAAATTCCTCCCTTAGTTTCCTAGCTGTCATAGAAACATACTCAGATCCCTGTTCTAATCTGACTCCTACTTGCCCCCTCATTTCCTTTGCTCACCCTTGACTTCTCACTTTCACCACACCATCCCCCACACTTTCCTGCCATTTGCTTAGAAATGGTCCTGGGATTTCTTGCTCTTGTCCTCTCATCAGTTTCCTCATTAAATCTCAGCAATAAGATAACCTGCAGGTGCATGCAAAGAAAGATCCCATGCCACCTTTTCTGCTTGAATTCCTCAGTGCAAGATGAAGGATGACCAGAACTTTTTCCGCTCTGCAAGTAACTGCATCTACTGGAGTCTCTCCTTCCTCATTCCAAAGCATTCCCCACGGTGTCACAAAAATTCTCTCATAAGCAGATATGATGAATAGCAACTACCTTGCCTTCAGCTTCTGCCCTAGAGACTACCAGACACAGCAGTGCAGATGAAGCCACAGCTTATACTGTGAGACAATACTGTCATGACTCCTGTTCCATGTGCTGACTTCGACAGAACTTCAGGTAGATGGCAGATGTGGTCCAGCTGTGTAAACCTTCTCTGAAGGAATTCCAGGTGAGTAGTAGCATGAGGAAAATCCTGACAGATTGCTTCCCCACCCAGGGGAAAAAGGATTTCAACAAAAAGATTACAGACTGGGATATCCCAGCTACCTTAAATCTGACTTGAGCAGTCAAGTCTTACTTCAGGTGACTCAGGGTTATTCAGCTATCAGGACAAATTATCAAATCAACCCTTTCACTCTGACACCAAGAAATAATGACACTCGTGACACTTCTTCCTGTTCACCTGCTTGCCAAACAACCTTGTTGATATCTTATTTTATATAATTTTTAAGGCATTGAATATTCCTGGGCATCTCCATTTTGTAGCAAAGGAAGGACTCCTCCTCTCTGAGCAGAGGGAAAAAAATAGTGAACTGACCATAACACCATTCCTTGTCTCCTTTCAACACTGGGGTGGTGGCAGAGCTAAAAAAGAGGGAGGAGTGGGAGGAAGGTATTTTTAAGGTTTTCTTTTACTTCTCATGATCCTGCTCTTGATTTTGTCAGTAATAAATTCAATTAATATCTCTAATTCATACCTGTTTTGCCTGGGACGGTTCTTAGTGAGTGATGTCTCCTTATCTCAACTCATGAATCCTTCATTATATTTTCTCTCCCCTGTCCAGGTGTGGAGGGCAGTGGTAGAGAGGCTTTGGTGGGTGCCCGGCATCCAGCCAGGACCAACCCCCTACACTCAGGTATGACACAGCAATTACTTAGCAAAAACACAGGTAAGGAACGTTTTATCCCCAGGACAATTGCCAGTACTTTTCTTCTTGAGCATACTACAGTGGGGTTACCTGTTTATCTCTCCCTGGCAACGTGTTCTAATATTCCACTGTAAATTTCTTGTTTTATACAACATGTAACACATTACTCAACTCCATCCCTTCATTCTGCTTCCAACAGAAGCCACTAGTAAACATGAAAGCAAAACATGTTAGAAATGGGGCAGAGGAACCTTCAATTTCTGTCCATTATCTGTTAGGGATTCAGCAGCTGGCTCTAGTGACCTGTCAGAGATGATAAGCTGGTGATTGGCTTCCTGCTCCAAGTCCTCTTCCTCATCCTCCTTTCTTGGACATAAAGACATGCTGGACCAGCCCCTCAGCCACCATGAGCTCATCCTGCCCCAAAGGGGCACCTTTACTGGTGACTCCACTGAAACACGCACTGCTTAGAGCCACACGTTCCTCAGACTGTGTTTATTTTTAAATAGCCCATAACCAACTCATTCTACAAACTGAATCAAGAACCTCCACGCCTTAAATCATAAAGCATACCCTCCACTAACTCCTGGAAAAATGCCCAGAAAGAAAACTAAAAAGCCTGAAAACATCAGACTTGCTTACTGCTGAAATCTGCTGCTTATGTTCCTGCTTAGCACTCAAGTGGGGCTGCTGCCCCAGCCCAGCAGAAGCAACAGTCTCCTAACCCACTGTACTTAGAGTAATTAGATGGCCGTTCACACTAACACAAGCATATGCTTTTACACTTCAAGGAGTTGAACTAAAAAAGTAAACAAATTAATTTTCTTTCCTTCCAACCAATAACACAGTGATCACAAACAAGCAATGGCCATTGCCATTTCTCAGAGAAATTTCTGCGGGAGCAAAATTTTGTAAATACATCAAAACCATCAATGTACATTAACTTGAAAAATGTAATATTTTGAAGTCAATACATTGACTACATGGACTACTCTACAGTGCAGAGAAAGTAACTCCTATGCCTTATGATTGTTCTAGGAAGCAGAAGTTCTTCAGTGCAGGTGACACAAACTAATCTATAGAAAACCAGTGTGAGCCAGGCCTATGCAATGCTGAACCAAGAACTGGCAGTTCAGTGAGTCAGCCCAACAGCACCCCACAACCAGTGGCTCAAACTGGGGCAACTGCGAAAAACAGACAACAAAAAGTAGAGGGACACAGTGGCTCTGATCTCTGCACAAGGACAATGCAGAGATAAAAGGTAACTACAATGATGAAAGGAACAGGAGTTCATGAGGGGAGACCAACGGGGCTGAGATTTCCATCAGGAGCACAGAAAGAGTACAGAAGATTGGAGGGATTAAAACTCAGATTAACAAAACTCACAAAGGCAATAAACGAGCTGAATAAACAAGCAGCTCTCACCAGGTGCAATTTGCCAAAGCCTGTAACTGTAGGAGCAGGGGCTCCTGCTGAAACCAGCAGCAAACTGGGTTAGAGCTGATAAAACACTTTTTTACACTATGGACAAGAAACTCACAGATCCTGCTACCAGCAGCAGCTGTGGAGGCGGCTGCATTCAGCAGGTTCAAAATGGGACCAAAGGCATGGAAAAACTGATCTGTAAGCAGCAAATACAGGACCAGGCAGGGATAGTCATGGCTCCCGGGAGAATGCAGGAGGACTGGCACACAAAAGCATCCAGGCTTGTAAGCTTTCCTCAAAGCAGCCTTTGCTATTGCTCCCACAGGAGTTCAGTTACTGGCCTAGATGGGCTGTGGGTCTGACCAATTAGGGGATTTCTCATGTTACATTTATTCCCCCACACAAATCTCTTGGCTTTTATTGGGTCCAAAGACAAGCAGAAGACTGAAATTCAGAACTTCAATTAGTGCACTCTTTTGGTATCCACACACGCACAAGATCCTGAATGGATGTTACTTTCATTACCCATATTTCTGGATTATCTTTTTTTTCCATTGAAATGTGGGCTGTCTTTTGGGAGTCAGCCAGCTGCCTCCGAGAGACAATGCTGCTGAACTGCTGTCAGCTGCTGCACTGGAACACAATACCATCTGACAGACAAGAAAAACAATTCTTAACGTACTTACCATGAATGTGCCAGAGGTTAGCACCAGTGTTAGTTGTGTGTGTTAGACAAGAAAGTGCTCTCTTATACAGCAATCAGCTTGGGAAAAGCTAAAAATAACATAATTGCAGAGTACTGTGCAGCCATCCTCCCTCATGCGAGCATTTCTATATGTGAAGCTTATTTTCAAAGTTATAAAAAGAGTATTTAAGAGAAATCAGCCCATCAGCGAAAAATCTGTCCTCTGCATAATGCCTGAAGCTCTCCATTGATACACAGACAGCATCTTTCCCTGCTAGAGAGTGGAAATAATAAAGTAACTTGGAGAATAGGCCTGTATTACTAGAAATCATTTAATAGCAAAAAATTAATGGAGGCTTTACTTTGAAACTATTACTCCCCACAAGACCAGAAAACTCGGGAGACCACACCAGAATTAGAAAGTGCCTGCATGACAAGTCTGAAATTGAGCCACATACCTTTCCTTCCTCAAAAGACTATTTTGATAGCAGACTTAGTTCAGCTTATTTACAGGTTTGCAGGTCACTTTTTAACTTGTCAAAACATATGCCAGGCATGTGTGCAGCAGCCAGATAACTTATAATTTAAGTAATTTCTGGAAACAACATGCAGAAACAAACATTTAATACAGATGATTATCACTCATACTTTGATTTTGGCTTCATACTACTATCTTTGCATCACTGTATTTAATTACACTCCACATTTCCTTCATGAGTCATCGTTGCATAACAAACCTGATAGCCACTTTATGGGTGTGTTGCAGGTTTGCACAATTAACTGAGTCTATTGGACTGGAAATGACGATTTGTATTAACTGAAAAGATCATGTGGCTGCAGAGTTTGTGGGTGTTGGTTTATTAGAATGGAAAGTGCCAATTAGAGAAGGAGAAAACAAAGACAAACTAATGATGTTTTAAAGAGAAGTACCTATGACTTCCTGGAAATGCTAAAGTTTATCTGGGATAGGATTCCCAGGTGCTAAATTACAAAGAAAATTATTCTTCCTCTGTTCATAAGCACATAGGAATGGCAAAGGAGGAAGCACAGGCAATGGAGGGAGAACAAAACACAGAAAATCCCAGGAACAGGACAAGAGTTTCCACGTCAAGGCCACCAGCACCTTGCAGCCCCTGCCCAGCAAAGGCTGCTCAAGTTGGTCACACAAGATGCAGTAGGGACTCATTAGGGACCATCTGCTCTGCCCTGAACCCTAAAGATACTCACCAGATCCCAGGAGGAAGAGAAGAGGTTTCCATCAACAAATACCAGCTCCCAAAACTGCAGTGACCCCACAGAGGATGGAAGAGAGTGCAGGTTCAAGACAACAGCAATTTCTACACTTGTGGGTGTAGGGCTTTGGCCATGCAGGTGCAGCCTCGCCACCCAGACCCTGCACCACTGCTCTCCCTGCAGAGCTATTTCCAGCCATGAAACAAGAATATTTTTCTCCTCTCTATACAGCAAATTCAGTTCAGTCATACTTTTCATAACTACTTTCAACATCTTCATCTCATTACCACAAATCATTACTAAAAATATGAACACCAGATGCCTCCAAACTGACTAAAGGTTATATATTCAACTAAGATACTCACATTTTGATTAACAATTAAAAGGTGATACTTATGACAGAATAAACACCATATAATTTAAGCAGCTAAAGATGCGCTAAAAACTCCAGTTATTTTGTTGCTCAAAGTTCCCATTAAGTATTCTGCAATGTACTTAAACCCAAGAAATGTCATAAATTAATTATCCCTCATACATTTCTTAAATCTCAACTCAGAAGTGAGTTCAGTCCAGTATTTGGAAAAAAAAACACCCACAATTGATATAGTTCAACGTGGTAATTAAAGGAGGAAAAAGTATTTTTAGGTGGAATTTTTGGGAGGGGCTGAGGGAAGGAGTGGAGAGACACATAGAATCAGATTGTTCCCTTAATTTGTATTTTTATAATCTAGAGACAACGTTTTAAATACTTCTAAATAAATATTTTAAATAGCTATCAGCTATTTAAGTCTAAGAGCCAAAATTCAGATACGTTGATTAGCCTATTTCACCAGAAAAATCATTAGGTTCTGTAGAGATTCACTTCTCAGAAAATTAGTGTTTTATTAGTAGGCACAAATCCATTCAGGTGATTAGAGCATTAGGCTCTGGAATTAAAGATGTCATTCATAAATAGATATTAAAACACATGTCAGATTTTGACATGCCAAAAAAAACCCAGAAGCAAGCTCACCAGCACTGTCTCAATTTGTTGGGGGTGTCTGTGGTACAGGATGAGTAGTGCAAATACAAACACACATCTCAAAATACAAATACTCAGCAGACAGTTGTGTCCCCTTCCACATGCCCCACATAGGCAGAATCTTAAATATGAATAAAATTAACTTAATACTACTTGGGAATCAAGTTACCAAACTATTAATTTCTACAATGATATGCTTAGAACTCTTTCCAAATACTGCTTCTGTATATACAGCTTTTCCACTGAAATTAGTGCTTCAGAATGAGAACCAGATGAACTCTACTGCCACTGTCCTGCCTGCTCAGTCTGCTCTTACCTCCCCGGCTCACCAAAGCCACTCACTATTCCACCTTCAAATCTTGTAAAATCTGTGGAATCTCCTTATCCTGCTTTAGAGGTCTCAAAAATACCCATGTGATACACAAGGCATCTCAAGCTTCCCTGGGTGACGCTTTTTTTTAACAGCTTGCTATACTTCTAGAAGGCTGTCACTTTTGCTTACTCTTTCTTCTGAAGAGATCACAAGGATGGATATTGATGTTATTTTTTGGGGAATTCATTCAGTGCAGGTAGCTCAGGGTGCAGCTACAGTTCTGGGTGGCTAGAGCCAAGCAAGAGGTTGTGAACTGCTGACCCTTAGCACAACAAAGGGCCTGGAGACTGTGGCCCAGCCAGGGGAGGGACGCTCACAGACAGCAGCATAACCCCTTGGCTTTTGCATGCTTAAACTGCAAGGGTATAAAAGCCCCTTTGTTTGGGGTCCCTTCTCAGAGGCACCATCTCAAGCTGTTATTTTGTTATTTAGTTATTTTGCCAAGACTAAATTATTTCATGGATCAGGATGTCTGAGACTCTGTTATGGGAAATGACTGTGGAAATGTGGGGGTGTAGCGGCAAAGGAGTCTTGATCCCTGCTCAGGTAGTGCGAGTGCCAGAGTGGCTCCTGGATGGTCAGACAGGGACATTTCCTTAACATACTCAATAAATAAACTATTTTATCAAAAGAATATGGCATTCTTTTGAGTGGCTATGGCATTTTATCTTTGATAGCTAAAAGTGACAGAACAAGGTACAGAAAAAGGCACAGAGAAACAAAGAGCTGACTCCTACCACTGCTTACAGTCCCAGTGAAGCTTACTGTCTAATTATGACTGTAAAAGACTGATGGCTTCTAGGCTTGCCAATACAAAAACACAACAGTCACAGAAGCTAGCAATATTTAGGAATTTTTCAAGAGTTCCTGTTTGGTCCTGAAAACAAAGCTCTAGTTGTTCTGAAGAAGAGACACCTCTACCTGCAAAATACTGTGTGAACGCATCCAATAGTTGTCAGCCCACTTAGCTTTGCCACAAAGACAACGTACATCTCTGTGCTGAGTGCAGTGAGAAGACCATGCCAAAAAAAGCACACTGAAAAAGAAATAGCGTAGTAGACAAAGGTAACAGAATACAACGTGTTCTTGTGAAGGCTGAAAAGGACCTTCAGTGGCGCTGCAGACCCTAACACAGCACATAGGCGGATTCCAGGAACTTCCCCCAAACTGTCATTATGCACAACACTACAGCTGTGTGAAATACAACATTTCATTATGCCCTAAAGGGCATAAAAACACAACTGAGCCTGTCAGCTGTCAACAAGTCCTCTGGCTCTGCAAAGGAGGAGATGGGATGCACCAGAGTAGTTAAACTGGGATTTGAGTCAGCTCCTCCGTTGATGTGCCCAGCATCCTGTTCCAGTGGGACATCTCTCGACACTGCCCTAAAAGCACACAATGCCCTAAAAGCACACAATCTTAACGGATTAAGTGAGCTCCGGGTATTTCACCAGAGTAAAGCTCGGCTTCCTGATGACCAGTTTACATGCCCGAGAGCAAGAATGAACTCAGTTTGGGAGGACTGTGTAACAATGTCTCTACAGCAGGAGGAAGGAGGTAACACTTCTGTGAGTTGTTCAAATATTACAGAATGATGGTAAAAAACAGATGTGGCTGTGGCCATTTCTCGGAAACACAAGTGTGAACAACCAGCTATTTTTAATTTATCGAGTTCCATTCCAGTCTAAGCTGCTACAGACTCTGTGTCAATATTTGTGTCCTTTTTTGATCTCTTCCCTCACTCAGCTTATGCTTATGTGCTGAAAAAGTCTGAGCACATGATTACCCCATTCAGGCAACGTGCCTTTGAAATGGCTTTTTAATCTAGACTCTCCACTCCCTGACAGACTGAATTTTGCAGTATGTCTGTATTCGCTGTCTAGACACTTGAATATGCTAACCTCTAATTTAGCCCTCCTTTACTGACCCATGAGTTTCCTCCCTTCTGTGGGTCTTCTGGCTAAACTGGAAATGCAAGACACTCATTCTGCCCTACACCTGGCTGGTGCAACTGCATTCATACAAATCTGACCAGTGAAGTATACACATGTTCCTCATTCACAGCAACAAGGAATCCTTAAACTTAAAAAGTTTTGTAGCACTCTCCTTACCCTGTTCCTTTCTTTGTGGTCTCTAGACTTGAAGAACAGCGTAGTCCTTTCCTGAAAGGATTTGGGATACAACTGCAGAGACAAGGGCCTGAGCTGAATCTTGTAGGCAGAAATAAACCATTGTATACCCAGTTATGTAAACAGAAAATTATGGAAAAGTTTGACTGAAATATAAAAAGGGAATGAAAAACACAGATGCATTCCAACAGCAGCTGTACTGCCCCAAATCCCAAGGTCACCTAATCCAATATTGTCCTAGCATGGGTTAAAAAAAGGAAACAAATGTTTAGGGCAGTGGGCAGCTTCCTTTCCCAGTTCCCAGCAGTCTGATACAAGGCACTTTCCCTAGAGCCTTAATGGATTTTTCTTTCATCAGGCCTTCTGTGACTAGTTTTTGAAGCAAGTAAAACTTCTGGTATTTGCAGCATTCAGACAGAGATGTAATCAAGGTACACAGACAAGAACTCACAAAAGCCATGCTGTATTTCCACTTTTAGATAGTATGTTTGCATCACAAACCACTTCCACATGCCTGAAGCATAAAAGATTTGCTATCTGTGTCAGCTTCAACAGATGGCTTAAGAAGCAAATTAGCATTATCCAATTGCTTTAAAGTCTTGTATAGGGACAATTCAAACAAAGACTGAGTAATGGTCCCTGTTCAAAGCTGAATTTCAGCATCAGGTCAGTACTGTTGCACCGTATGTTACCCTTGTTATGCGAGAGTCTGCACTGCTGATCCGTGAATGCCTTAAACTCATTGTCTCTGCCCCTTCCCTACATTCCTCTATCCCACAGGACACCATACAGCATGCCCTGCACAGTAAGAATAGAAGTATAAAGGTTAACTGCTTGTAGTTTGGGAGATATTTTTCCACTCATGTACCAGCACATCAGTTTACAGCCACTGCACCAGCCTCTGACTTCTTGTCAGTTCAGTGAGACTACAGCAATTCTAATGTGTCCTCATATCTGTTGTTTTTTCCCCTGGAACAAACATGCTCAAGTTTCCCTCAGTTTAGGATGGTACATGTTCAAAACTTAGGTAACTAAGAATTTTATTTCCTACATAGTTTGTTTACATTTTCATGTCAGAGAGTACCACCAGAGTCCTTAACCTCAACGTTCATATGTAGATCCACTCTGCCAGATTACTACAAAACAGAAGTACCTTAATAAGATAAAATGCAACTATGTAAGGATTGCATAGTTTAACTCCTACTGAGCACATCCTGATTCTGCTCGAGGCAAAGGCTGTGATTTTTAAGAAAGAGGTAAGAACCACATAACTCATTTCTTTTGGAAGTCAGCATCCAAGCTAAGGCCAATGTCTTGAATTTTAATCTGTTGAATAATGACAGAATTCAGGACTTCTCACGACAGAAAGACTTATTCATAAACCACTTTCTGCACTGCATTTTGCTAGGTTTGCTTGTCCCAGGCAATGTCTTTCTTAAAGGGTTCATAAAGGGAACATTTGAAATACCTTGTGACACATGATCTTGGCTCTGCAGAAGGACCTCTGGAGGTGCAACAGTAATATATCCATACCACCCTCACTCACATAACTAGTAATGCAAAAACTAACACCACAGCATCCAACTTGCACTTTGTTTACCTCTCTTCAGGAAAGCTTTTCCTCTGATGACTGACCACAATTACCTTTTCTAGTCATTAACAAGGCCAAAAAGAAAAGTCGAAGCTACTCATTCCCTCTCAGGCAACCAGACAAGGCGCATGCTTACCATAGAGCATGGAAAAAAACCCCCAAGCTTCCTGCTGAAGAGCATCTACCACAAATAAGTATGATTAAGCAATAATACAGAGCAGCAGCTACTGTAAAAAAAAAGTTGTTTGTGGAAGGTGGCTTAAAAAAAAATAACAGCAATCTAAAGAATTACTGTACAGGAACTTTATCTAACATTCTATATTAAAATACATATCTATTATTTTCCACTAAGTCTTTCAGTATTAAGGTTTTTGTAATTTTCTAGCTTCCTAAAATAATTTTGCCTTTTGTTTCTCCAGCTGCTGCTTTTCATGTATGCCTTTCTCCTCTCAAAACAAACAGAAGGAGCAACCGAAAAATTTAAGTGTTGAAAACATGAAATATGAAGGGGACTGAGATCATTGGAAAGGTATAAGCTGCAAAGCAAGCTAGAAACAGGACAATTGATCAAAACACATTGAGTATCTCTGGGATTTCCTCTGCAAAGAGAATCCTCGAATGAAAGGTAGTATCACAAATGAAAGTTCATTATATCCTTTTTTTCATAGAATTCAGACATTTCATTTATTAAATACAGAAAAGTCTGCTACCCATCTCCAAACCTGCTACAGGAGAGGTTTTATGCCTCCCATAATACTAACTGAGCTGTTGTTTTTAGCAGACTTGTTATTAGTATTGATGACCCATGGTGTTGAAGACTACTTAGGAGTTAGTCTTCAGGGCACTTAGCAAATTAAAAACATAGTTTACACATGCCTACAGAACTATGAGGTGGTTGCAAAGAAGGGAGAGAAATGGGAATATAACTGTTGGTGCAGAATTCAATTTCCTCTGTCCTCAAGTCAGCACAGAAACTATTGCAAATGACACCATTACTAAACACTTTTATTCAGCAGAACAACCAGAAATTTAAGGCATGGAGTTTTAGTGAAAAAAGGCCAAAGGTAAACTTATTTAACAGTAAGAGACAAAAATTCCATACAATTACATGCACATGAACTAACTCCAAAATTATTTAACAAAATAAAACAAGGCCTGCTGATAGAAGTACAGAAGCCATAGGGTAACACCTGTAAGGAATACCAGAAAGACCTTTTCCTGGATCAAGGATTCTCAGGTATAAACAAGTAAAGAAGCCAAACATCTATTATTCTTCATATTCCACTACAGAGTCACTACAGGAATTTATCCTAGTGAAGTCATGTCAATACTCTGAAAACCTGTGAAAAACATTTTAAAGACAAGTTTGTCCTTTGTATCCATTCATTACAACATTTAGGGCTGTTTGCTTATCAGTCAGTATGTACATCAACACACCAGAATTTAAAAAACAAAAAGAAGGAAAAAAAAAATTACTTTCTCCTCATGCAACCAGGACAATTTAAACTTGAGATAACTCATGTTGCAGGGCCAGCTTATCCACAGAAATAATTAGTCACGGTCTTCAAGTCCAGAACAATAGAAGTACAGCAAATACTTGGAAGCAGTCTTTGAGCACGTACAGTTCAGCACAAGCCACTGCCACCAGAACACAAACATCCTGCAGTCTCTTAAACCAATTCATCAAAATCACAAACCCACGCTCTGCTCCCCTCCTCCCTTTTGACAGCTTCTACTTTCCCTCATATTCTTTTCACTTTCTCTGGCCTGCATAACATGTCCAGTCAACTTTAGAGGACCTCTTCAGCATTTTTCACATCATGCACTGAAATCAAGAGTTCTTCTTTCTTAAAGTATCAGTAACTATTCCAGTTCAAAGAGTATATATAGAAGACACATTTTGTTAATCCCACTGTTAGCACCTCTCAATGTTGGGAGCTTCAAGAGCCCCACAGTGGTATTTCTTTCTCAAAGAAATTACTGCAGTGCACAGAAAAACTGATCAAAAGCCTGACTCTGACTGTTTATGCTGTAATGAACAGGATCACTTGTAAATAAATGCTCTCAAAAGTCTTTAAACAGCAGCTTTCACCATGAATCCTCCTTTTCTGACCACTGTGATTTATTTACCACCACAAATCTACATCTAGATACAAAATACCGGCAAATCTGTGTCAGCCCACCCGTATTTTCTCAAGATGCCAAATAAATCATTACACACGAAGATGGATTTATTTCAACACAAACATGCCTGAAAAAAAAACAAAAAAACAAAAACCTGACATTCACAGGACCAATTCCTACAACCGTGAAGGTTTGGTGTTTTCTTTCCTTCTGGTAATACTGAAGGACAGGGATCCCCTGTGACTGTAAAATACTCGGTCATCACACGCGTGGGTAAGGCCCGGCCGCACCTCACCGCCCGGACGAGAGAAAACCACGAGGCACGGACGGGGAGAAACACGGGGAGCCACGGCCGCCGCCTCCCTCCCGGCCCGGGCCCCGCGCCCGCCCGGGAGCCGGGCCGGGACAGCGAGCGCTCCCTGCTGCCGGTGAGGAACGGCTCCGAGACCGGAGAAGGCGGAGAGAGACTCCTCACAGAGATGGGCAGTGAGGTGCCCTGACAGCAGCGGGGACACGACAGCGATAGGCCGGGGGGGGAACAGAACGAGTGACTGCCGCCCCAGGAAACGGGAACGCGGGGATAGCAGGCAGCTGCCCTGAGGGATCAGCGCACCGGCCAGGGAACGCCAAGCAGAGGGCCAGGGCAGAACGCCGAGCGCTGGAGAACCGAGCAGCACCGCCTCAGCATCCCCTGGGCGGGCAGCGGCCGAGCGCGAGCTCCTCAGCTCGCCGCGGTTCTTCACTCCCGCCTGGCGAGCGCCGCCCTCACTGAGCCCGGAGGCAGCCAGTGCCGCAGGCCGGGGCGGAGGAGACTGCCAAGGCGGAGGCGGTGCCGCCCAGAGGGCGCCCCGGGGGCCGTTCCGGGCCGTTCCCGCTGGCTGGCGGGCGCGGAGCAGCGGCAGCGATGCCGGAGCCCAGGCACCCGCCGGGAAACTCTCCAGCCCCCGCGCCCGGCGGAACCGGAAGTCACCACAACACCCTCACGGGCGCGCGCCCCCGCCCGTTTAAGGCCTCCCGTGACGAACGCGGCGCGCGGGGGTGGGGCGGGGCCACTCGNGCGCGCCGGGAGGAGCCGGGAGCGCGTTTTGCGCCGTTGTTCTGAGGGGAGTGGGGGGGCAGCAGGGCCGGACCCGCCGCGGCTCCGCTCGCCCCGGGGCTGGCGGGGGGTCTCGGGGCGACACTCGCCCCGCTCGGTGCGGCGGGGGGCCCCCCTAACCGGGGGG